>CM055273.1:88953145-89218145 GCA_029237695.1 Conchocele bisecta
CGTCAATCAATCCCGCGGTGTTTGGTATAGGGAGAAGTATACTAACGGCGGTTGCGTACAAAATGAATAGCCGCCGATCCGAGAGTTTTTGTCATATCCGCACCTAACCTTGATTCGTATCGCGCATACATTTTATCGATCTCCGCATCTGACATCTTATCCACCTGAAAAACTGAGAGACGCCTACCGAGATAATGCTCCGATTGTCCCCAGCAACCAGCGCAGCTAGCCGCTCTCGTCGCGCCGCATTTTCATTTTCATTCGGAGTCGTTGCACTCAACCCAATACCAACCGCCGTTGGAGTTGATTCCGATTGCTCTGTCGGATCATTATCTGTGTTGGCAGTCGGAGTTGAGGTTTCTTCCATTAGCTGATCGAGAAGTTCGTCGCAGTTCATTTTTCTTAAAATTAATTTTAACTATTCTAACAAGTCTCATCACTTTAACATATTGCCAAGCGCACCACCCGATACCTTATGATCACCATTATGCTCGCAACAAAGGTCGCAGCGGAGCACCAAATTGTTAACATTGTTAACCATTGTTCAGCATTTGTTCAAACATTTGTTAAGCATTTGTTCAGCATTGTTCAGCATTGTTCAGCAATTGCTAAGTATTGTTCAGCATTGTTCAGCATTTGTTCAGTAATTGCTAATTAATTATTAATTAATTGATAACTTCGTAAGTAGTTGGTTGATCAGTCTTTGCATAGCTTGGCGTTGCTGCTTAGTTTCCGAAAGCATCTGTCGAACCTCCAGGCGCTCCTCGCGCGTAGGGATAACGTCATTCTCTCGAAGACAGTCATCGAATGAGTCTCGGTCCTTGCAGTGAAATAGGGCGACCCATTTCGTTTGCTCGCGCAGATCCTTGAGGACGGCGTTGTACTTTTGAGTGGATATCCATCGCTTTGCTAGCATGGCGGCCAGAAAATGCTAGCTCGGAGAGCATGTCCTTCTTTTTGGTCATCGCCGCCTTGGCCGAGCAATCGTCAATCACGTATAGGGTGGGCTCATCCTGGAATTTTTGGTATAAACCACGCAACCAATCGTGAAGCCTATCACCGGGGTCAATAACGTATACCTCAGGGTCGGTCCATATCCACGGGCGCCGCTGATAAGTATCGTTGTGCCGCACAGTGGGACACAGTATCACAATGTGACGAAAGGCATCGCGGTAGGAGCCCTCGAGCAAGTCTAGGATGAAAACCGTTTTTCCACATCCTGTCTGCCCACATATTATGGCAGAGTGGGCATCTCCAATCGTGAATTGGTATTGATTGTTAATTTTCTTAAAATTAATTAATAAATCGTTAGATGATTTTTTTATTAAATCAGTAGAGTGCTGAGACGTATCGGCCATCTTCGATGTTGAGTTGTGCGTCTGTAATTATATATAAGTACACGTTCAATGGCCCGGCTGCGTCCGCCTCTTTGGTTATCTGGATCGTCACACCCTCGCTAGCGTTCTCAACTTGGCGTCCGTTGCCGTGTATTTGGTCGTCGTCGCTGGCTCGCATGTCTAGCCATACCACGTATTTGGTATTCAGGAAATCCGCGAGGGAGACGGCCGAGAGATGCAGGTCTTTGGCAACTGCCGCAACCTCCGGAGAGCGCTTAGAGCCGGCAGCAAACTGCTTTCTTACTTCGTCCCACTGCTGGTGCGCGCGAAGACCCGCGCTGTAGAGTTGATTCGTCACCTCTACCTTCGTGATTTTGGGGTTATAGAATCTGTCGGTTTTTCTAACACCGAGCGCTACCCGAGCCTCCTCGAACAGCATCAGTATACCTTTCATCGAGCGGGCGGGTACGTTGACGTTAATATTCCACAATGTGTCGCTTTTGTCTTTCGTCATCTTGCGATGGCGAAGAACTCGGTCGTAAAGTATGGCAACGCGCCCGGCGTACTGGGTTCTGATCAATCGCGCGAGTTCGGGCATCGTGACCATGTCGTACTCCAGCGAAACATTATCGATCGTATACGTCGATAACATGTCGCTGGTTATGAGAACTCGGCCGTAGTCGTTGAACGTTAGTTCGTATTCGAGGCGGTCAGCCAAAGCGCTCTGATAGTAGGGCATGTGACTCTCCAGCAACTCAAAGTCGAGCGGGATGTAGAAGCGGTTGCCGTAGGCGCCCGCGCGACCGCATTGTCGCTCGCGTTGTTATCTGCCTTGTTAGCAGCCCTTAGCTCCGAGTTTGGGGAAGCGGACCAAGAGCTGCTGGTTCTGGTCGATCGTCGATGGGTTGTTCGTAATAACGACACTCTGTCTCACGCCTTTTGCCCCGAGGGGCTCACGCAGTCTGCAGTATGGATTGAGTTTTCGACCGTATTGACTCGAAGACATAATTTAGTGAATCTATATTAAACCCGTATGGTTTTGTCTTTAATACATAATTAATTTTAAGAAATTATAAATATGGCTGATTACGATAATGACATGTATGAAATCGGCAGAGACGATTACCTCAATGCGGATGATGATGACATAGATGATTATAATGACGAAACGCCCTTGATACAGCCTCCAGTTCCAATCCAATCGCAATCGGGGGAATTAGGTGGCGCTACTACTAGTCAAAGTCGGGAATTACTCGAGGGAGCTGTAAACGACTACTACAACAGTTTGGCAGAAAAAGGTCTGGTCCCATCTGTCGGTCGCGACTACTCCAAGTTCAAATTTGATCTGAATGGTAGATTGCGACTAAAAGCAGCATCAAATATCCCAATAGTCAACACGAGGACCGGTAAACCCCTAGCCCTGAGCACCATTGCCGGAAACCCGGGCGGTGGCCAACTCATAAGGAGCGAACTAGGATTCGTAGATTGGAAGAGGGGTAAAACAATTATGCCGACCCGCGCTGTAGAGGCCCTACAGTCTACCGACGAAACGATGGCGAAAACGGCCGCCGATATAGAAACTGTTGAGCTCAGAGGGGTCCCTCAAGTGGCCACCGACGTTATTAACGCGGTGGAGACAACGTTCAGCGAAATCGACCTGTCTAACGATGACCCATCGTTACCTCTTCGCGAACTCCGGGGACTCGATAAGGCTATGCAAACAGTCCGGGGCGAATTGGTCCATAACCTCGTCAAACTCACGGCGCTGGATGAACATATCGCGCTAGAAGAAAGAAAACTGGAGGAAGCTGGTGGCGATAGAGAATCTACCGAGCGGATCACCGAACGCCTGCGGTCGTTGCGGGACGAAAAAGCATCTCACTTACAGACCGCATCGGCTTGCCGTGGGGCGCTCCGCACCCAAATAAGTCGGATCCGCGAAACAATCTCGAGGGTCCTGCAAGAGGAGACGACACTCGGTGAGCGTCTTCGCACTCTGTTCAGAGAACAGGGCATCACGATAGCAAGCATCCTCGTTGCTATCAGCATGACTATATCGACCATAGTTCTAGCTTTCACTGGTGGTGCCGCACCAGCACCCACACCAGCACCAGCACCCGCACCAGCACCCGCGCCATCAGGCGGAGCCAAGGAGTGTGTAAAAAAACAACTAAAAGCCCTCGCCAGTCTCCTGGCTAAATTAGCCGAAAAGGCGGCTGCAGCACTACCTGGACTGATAGGAAGTATCGTTTCTTACTTGCTATCTATATTATCAAACACGGCCGGATGGCTAGCCAAAAATACTTGGGCTTTAATCGTGGCAATCGCCGGTCTCCTACTATTCTTCGCCAGAGAGTTCCTAAAACCAAAGCGTAAATAATCCGATCGCCACGAGGGCGACGACGAGCCCTAATTTCTCCTCCTCGTGTGTTGTGCTTCCAATCTCGATTGGTGTTTCAACATTGTTGATGGAACTGGATGGTGCATCCAATTTACGAATTGGGGGTACTGGGTTCGATTGTGTTGAGGGAGGTGTATCCATTTTGTGTTTTGGGCGTTTTATGAAATCTTTTTCAAATTTATTTGAATTTACAACTCCGCGCCCGATCATCTTGGGTGGGAGCTTGATGATACCCGTGTTCACGTTCCCGTTGCGGCCGATTTTTTGATTGGTAGTTGCGACTACGATCTGATTATTGTAACCGTCAACCGGGTCGTCTCGTAGTATCATATTGCTCGGCGTCATATAAAGACCTATTCCAAATGCGTAGTCTACCGGGGTGCGGGCAGTCTGCAAAAATAGTCTTGAGTAATTCTGGATCGCCTTCTGGAGGTCCACCTTAGCTGAGATGGCGTCCTCGACAAGTGCCAAGAACTGTTTTTGTGCGTCAAAGGCCGTTCCCGTACCAAGTATAGCACTGCGCGTTTGCTTCTGTGAGGCGAGGATTGCCCATACGTATATGCGAATGGATTCGTTGAGACGAATAACCCCACCCTGCGTAAATCCAGTGCTTTCATCTAACATAAATGTGGTCCAAGCATTTCGCATCTGTGGAGTATCACCCAGGTCTAGGTATTCCACATGGGCTACTTTAGTAGGCAGCCAATGGCAATCACCATCATTACACGCAAGTCCACCAAGCACTTCAGCACCGAACGTCATCTTATTCAGCTTATAATTATATTTAGTCCATATTGCCATTTTTCTAACTGGTGGTGGGGTGGCCCCTCGAGCGCTCCATAGCCCTGAGAAATATACTGGAACTTTATCCAGACGCTCCCCACTAACTAAGCCTTTAAGGTGAACTAACCCTAAACTGTTGGTCGGGGTGTATACTTTCTGTCTCCAGTCAGCGTCTTTTGATACCCCAAATTCGCTACACAATCTTTCGAACGCCTTACGGTCGTATGCGCTGGAAATGGGATCCCAGCCATCGTCTTGAGGCAGTGGAATACCTAGTTCTTTGAGAATCCTCCTAATTGTGTAATACACGTGAAAGTTGTAGACACTTCGGAGCATGATATTCTCGGATGTCAAATGGTCTTGATGCGAAACTCCGCATCCGGCCGTTGCGCACCATACAGCGAAATTTAGCTGGTTCTGCCAGAAGTTCATATGGGAAAACTCCCATCTTAGTAATACATCTTGACTAGTAGTCTTTGGAACTACATATTTCTCAAACGTGTTAGGGAAATTGGTGGCAAAGCCACTGTCCGGTCTAACCGTTACGGTTGGGTGTACAAGGTGGTTAACAACGTCTTTTTGCGTGTATTTACCATCGACCGCGTACTTTGCATTAGAGTTAAAGCTAAATGCTTTTGTATCCATTGAAAGATATTATTATGTTTGCTACTATCACTAATGTTCAAAAATGGAGTTGTGAACTTCAAAAATTAATAGACAACTGCTGCGGACAACGCCGGGTAGGCCTTAGATCAATCACGTTCACGGTCGGGTGGAAAAACGTTGAAACGCTCGAGTTTTTCACATCAGAAGTCGAGGGTGTAAGCCCTGTGGCTTTCGGAAACTACCTCATAACTGAACCAGTGACCTCAGGATTTCGTAGAACTCCAGATGCTATAGTACCTCACGGTCTTTGGAGTTTCGGAGATCTCCAAGCTTTTGTCGCGGAGAAGATTCCTGGTGTAGTCACTCTCGCAATCTCGAAAGCCACGGGGCTCACGTTATTGGCCGTTGATAGGCGTTTAAGGATCTCACCGGGGTTGGGCTCACTGTTAGGATTTAAAATAACATACCCTTACAACGATGACGGAGTGTTTGATCCCGGCGAGCACGTCGGCACGACCCCGGTGAACTTCGCCGTCACGAAAACTCTCGGGGTGCACCTGGATCGGGAGAACACATCGTACAGCACGGTAGACGGCACTCCCATCACATTACTGAAAACCGTGCCCGCCAGCGACTGTTTCTATGGTGAGACCCTGACCTTAGACTTCCCACACCCCGAGATGAAAGTTTTTGGAATCGGGACACATCCACGAAAGTTGAAAGATTTCTATTCTCGATGATAAAAGGGCGAGAGTTTGAAGAACGATTACCCGATTTCGGTCGTCCTAGAAATTTCAAATTAATTAATTTTAAGAAAATTATTTAGAATTAAACGCATGTTCGTAATATATATATTATCAACATTATTGAAAATGAGTATATACGGACCAGGTAGTTCTTCCGATTGGGTGACAAATTCAAAGAATTTGGAACCGACAGAAGGGGGATTCATCCCGACAGAGGGCGACTTTTTAACTACCCAAAAAACAAAGGCCTTGATCAATAGAACTATATCGGTGGCCACGGACGAGATTCACAGGAGTCTACTATCACAACTTAGAGAATATGCCCTGGCTGTGAATACACAAAGTCGTGAAGAAACGCATACGGAACTAAAACGAACTAGGTGAAAAAAAAAATAACCAAATTTCGAAAAGAGGCCCGGTTGGGGATTGATAAAGTCCGAGAAGACCACCATGCGGTCCTTACGGAGGCTTATGATGCGTTGCGCTTAGAGGACTCTCTCATCGGTGAAGCGACACTTACCGAACTAGACGGGAAAATAACAAAATTTCGAAAAGAGACCAGGTCGGATATTGATAAAGTCCGAGAAGACCGCCAGGCGGACCTTACGGAGGGTTATGATACGTTGCGCTTAGAGGACTCTCTCATCAGAGAAGCGGCACTTACCGAACTAGACAAAACAATAACCAAATTTCGAAAAGAGGCCACATCGGGTATTGAGAAAGCCCGAGAAGACCACCAGGCGGACCTTACGGAGGCTTATGAGGTGTTGCGCTCAGAGGACTCTCTCGTCAGAGAAGCGGCGGTTGCCGAACTAGATAAAAAAAGTAATAAAATTTCGAAAAGAGACCCGGTCGGGTATTGATAAAGTCCGAGAAGACCACAAGTCGAACCTTGCGGAGGCCCTTGCGGAGGCTTATGATGCGTTGCGCTTAGAGGACTCTCTCAACAGAGAAGCTACACTTACTGAACTAGACGGGAAAATAGCCGAATTTCTGAAAGAGACCAGGTCGGGGGTAGAGGGGGTCCGAGAAGACCACAAGGAGGCCATTGCGGAGGCTTATGGGGCGTTGCGCTCAGAGGACTCTCTCAACAGAGAAGCGGCACTTACTGAACTAGACAGAAAAAATAACCAAATTTCGAAAAGAGGCCCGGTTGGGGGTTGAGGGGGTCAGAACGGGTATTGAGAAAGCCCGAGAAGACCACCAGGCGGACCTTACGGAGGCTTATAGGGTGTTGCGCTCAGAGGACTCTCTCAGAGAAGCGGCGGTTGGTGAACTAGACGGAAAAATAACCGAATTTCAAAAAGAGGCCCGGTCGGGTATTGAGAAAGCCCGAGAAGACCACCAGGCGGACCTTACGGAGGCTTATAGGGTGTTGCGCTCAGAGGACTCTCTAGAGAGAGCGGCGTTGGTGAACTAGACGGAAAAATAAACCGGGGAATTCAAAAAGAGGCCCGGTCGAGGGGTATTGAGAAAGCCCGAGAGACCACCAGGTACTTTTTTTTTTTGCCCTTGCGAAGGCTTATGAGGTGTTGCGCTCAGAGGACTCTCTCATCAGAGAAGCGGCGGTTGCTGAACTAGACGGGAAAATAACCTAATTTCAAAAAGAGGCCCGGTCGGGTGTTGAGAAAGCCCTAGAAGGCCACCAGGCGACCATTACGGAGGCTTATGATGCGTTGCGCTTAGAGGACTCTCTCAGCAGAGAAGCGGCACTTACCGAACTAGACGGAAAGATAACCGAAGTTTCCGATAAACTGAAACATGATCGTATAGCCTCGACCAAAGCTCTTGAGGAGGCCTCTTATAAGATTCGTACTGAGGCATATAACGCAAACAGTGCGCTTGCCGGAATAGTGCGAACAATGAAAACGCCAAAACGTGTCATAACAGTTTGGGCTGAGAAGCGGGGCCCATTGGTTGAGGGGCACTATGAATATTCGTTCGATGCCAAAGCGAGTAATAAATGTGGGGGATACACTATGACAGCTGCAGGTGAAGTTATCCAAATGGCGGTCTGCTCGGTTAATGCTAGTGGTAAACATGTGGGCGCAGTCGCGATAAATATTGTAGTAGATGGGGAAGAACGGGAGGTTGGAGTCACTAAAATCTCTGGAGATAGTTCGACGGTGGTTTCGTTCTCCGGTTATGATCGAATTAGACTTTCCAAAGGTAGTGTTATTAACTTTGTTACGAAAATCGGTGACCCAGAGAGTTCTTCCACTATTGTCTCATTGTTAATTGAACTTATTTTGTAAATACTAGTATATTGAAAATCATGAACGAATCAACGCTTCCAATTGTCAATACCACTCCATCAACACGGTGTACAATTAACGAAAGAAGTTCAGATTTTAGGTTGAATAATATCGTCGCTATGCAGGATATTTTAGTTAGAGAATATACAAATAGAAAAAGAAACGCTAAAAAATATAGACGCGCGGTGAACATGGCTGAAGCATCTAGCACGGCTCTAGCGAGTGTTTCTGTGTTGTGTGGGGCGGGGACAGCTGCAACTATATCCACCATTATAACGGTTCCTGTAGCGGGGATTTTATGTGCGGTGTCGGCCGTTTCTGGGTTGTTGTGTATGGTAATTAGGGCGTCGGGTGGAAAACTCGAGAAAAAATGTAGAAAACATGATAGAATATCCGTTCTCGCTAGGTCTAAGAAAAATAGCATCGACGTTATGGTGTCCAAAGCGTTGGCCGATAAGAAAATATCAAATTTAGAGTTTGAAGAAATGGGGAGATATGAAAAATTAAAAAATGATATAAGAATCAAGGCGCGCGCCACCATGCCCAAAATTGAGTGTACTGATTGGGATAAATTCAGGGAAAAACTTGGAGATAAAGTCGGAAGAAATTAATATTTTTATTAAATAATTAATTATATTGGTGCAGTAAGCAATTTATTAATTAATTTTAGGAAAATTATAAACAATTTAAAAAAAAAAAAAGTTGGGTCACACCGAGGCTCGAACCCGCGCCAGCAAAACCCTTCTGGGTCCACCCCGCTAAGCCACTCTCTTTCATTCATTCATTCATTCATTCTTTTTCTGCTTGGCTTAGCGAGGTGTAGCTACCCGTACTGCACACCCCCATCTCTCGGCTGATCTAGTAATTAGTGTCGAAAGTCTAGGCAACCTTGGAAGTGTCAGCACGGGTGCACTGAGCGCTCATTTTTCGTCAAGGGGCGTCCCCCAAGACAAAGTATTGTTGTTAATTTTACATATATTAAGCTAAAACCGTGTTGTGCAATACCAAATATTTACTCTTTTCTTTTATTTGCTTTTTATATAATAAGTTCGTTTTTTATTTAATAATATAGGTTATAACGTTCTAAATTATTAAAAGTAAAATTAAAAAAATGAAAAACATGCCAACCAATCACAATGTAAGAAATACTTCCGGAATATCGATAGCGGGTTGTGTAATACACACCATCGTGTGTGTAGTATATATTACAGTGTGTTTATTTTTCATCCCGGAAGACGTAATCGTGTAATCTCTCTATAAAATGGACACTTAATATACGTGTAAGGAAGGACACATAATTTGCATGTTTATAACACGTGTAAGTGAAACATTGTCGTCTGCTTGGTGTTGTGATTACAACATAAATTTGTAAATGATATCGTAGAAATGTACGTTCGTAAACGAATCGTTGGGTTTTAATAGTTTTATATAATACGCCTTAGTTTCATATCCGATACGCATTATCTGCCTTAATGTTCGTATTTGCCTCTTGTATAGTTGACATAATTGCCGGTATAATATTGTAAATGCAACGTTTTTGTCGGAGCGTAATAAATTACGCTGGTATTTCATATATTCGATATCGCCTAGTGTTCTCATTTTATAGAAATTATATACAGGATTATAACCCCCGTATTCTTCGTAAACTTCTTCAACACAGCCATTAAAAACTTTCAATTCCAATTGTATTGTATTATCCATTTTCTCTTTTATATTGGGACTTGTTTTTTCTGTTCAATTTTATAAAATTAGTTTGATAATGTTTTTTACAGTGTTTTAATGCTGTAGAAACACCGTGACTTATTAGATCGATTCTATCTTTCTAACTGACTTTCCGATTTGAATTAATACTAAACGATAATACTTGCGAGCACGTAATCCTTTGTTAACCATTCGATGAGTAGCCTGAGTGCCACCACATGGTGGACATAGCAGTGACTCGGCTTTGGTCCCTACCCCACAATGTCGACATGGGCGAGGCGAAACGGAACCTCTTCGCATCCATGCACGGTGATGTTTGCAATATTCGTAAATACCGGTGCGAAAACATCTCTCGTGACTACCTGTCTTCAACCATGCACACTTAACTAGAACCATTATGTTGTATATATATACTGAGTATAACATAGGGATTTTTATCTCTAATAGGGTGTATCTTCTCATGTCATAAATATATGGTCTCGCGGTAGTAGTATGTAAGAGTCACAAATGATACCATCATGCTGTGGAAGGTGCCGCGCGTAGCTGGTACCTTCCAGAGGTGATGGTATCATTGTGACTCTTATATACTACTACAGCCAAAATGGCTGTGATAATGTAATAAATTCAGTATAATAAAAAATAATAAATTTATCCTTAAATTAAAAATTTCTCCCTCAAAGTATACTTTGCTTGATCAGTATACTTTGCAATGTTGGTGAAATAGGCTACTGATCAGTTTGCCACCCGTCAGATATCCCCCCCCCCCCACACATGACCACACTGACACTGAAAATGGAACACCGACGTATCCGGCCAGTCGCCGGCTTACGATTTTCGCCGGCTTACACTTTTCGCCGTCTTACGATTTACGCCATTCTTCCAGTTGGTGAAGAAGTAAGCGTACTACCATGGCCGGATGTTAGCTCCTGATTAGACTGTGGCAACATGCAGAATATTCAGGATATTTTGTTAACCCTTTCAATGCTAAATTAATTTGTCGTCTGCTATTTGTTTATTAATTGTATTATTCACAACATAAAACATGGTTTGTCAGCACTTTACAATCCTTTCTGATGGAAATTATTCTAATCTGCTGTCTAATATTATTTTAATTGGATAATAAGACGAAATAACAAAACAGCAGACGAAAGTTTTCGTTCCCAGCATTCTAAGGGTTAGGTACGTTTCCTTTTGATCAGCCGGAGCTCCCAATACAAACAAGTCTGGCTGGGTACGTGTACGTTATTGGACTCGTCCTTGTATAAATTTCCCGGATAAACAAAATGATTAACCCATTAGAAATTGTTCAGGAAGGATATTGCCGAGCTCTCCCAAAGTACACGTACATTGTTGCCAAGCACCAATAGCACATACAGGCGATGGTGTCGTTTTTTTTATACACGTATATAAAGCGATACATGTATCGTCCGTCGTTCAGGAACACACATATCGTTTTTACATTTTCAAAATTATAATAAACTCCATTTATATTTATGTCTGAATGCCGTTTATATTTTCCATTTGTATCATCAAAAACATGCTTCGACAGCACTTAGAATAATTTACAACATGATTTGACAGCATTTCAGAATCATTTTCATTGGAAATGATTCTGAAGTGCTGTCAAACCTTGTTTTATTGAGAAATAAGGCAAGATATGAAAGCAACAACAGACAACAATTGTTGTGATTAGCGGACTAAGGGTTAAAGTACTCCGAGGGTTGTGATGTCCTTTGAGCGACATTTGTTTTCTTTGCATCTATGATACTGCAAACCCGATCCATCTACTCTTGTTATTTCCACGGTTACATGGAAACATGGAAACATGGAAACATAGAGAGGCCTAATAACAAATAGGGGCACAGGCTGATTGAAATTGGCATTTTGACGTTTGAATAGGGGTGGGGCAGTTTTACATTTTCAGCGACAGAACAGACATGTCCCCAACTAACATGTATGATATTTGACTACGCCACTCTACTTGAATTAATGTTGGTGGTGATGTCTATTGCAGGGAATGGATATATGACGATGTCATTCTTATCGCAAATGAAAGCAGTTGGTTTACAGTTTAAGTAAATGTAAACTAGCTCAATGTTTTGATGGTGACAAAGGGACTGAATGCCAGTGATATCCAAAGTGAAATGAACATGGGTGGTGTATGCTCAATATAATGTTCCAAAAATGACATCATCACCAGGAAGGTTATGATCACTCACCCCAGTGTTACTTCATCTTCATATTGACGTCTTACCCACAGACCGTGTCGTCTTCAGATGTATATGCACTCAGTGTCCAAACGGTGCACACATGTTGAGAAAGCACGTACAGTCTTGATGAATAGCACATCCAACACTAACTTAGCATATTCCTGAATACGTGGTTTGTTCCCTGGTCCTGGTGAAGTGGCCATTTGAAAATAGATTGTTTTCTTAACGGCCTGCCAACAGCTAAGGTCGTTTTAATTCGAGTCAACGGGGTCGAATCCCATATTCCACCTATACGAATGGGGTGGGTGGGGACCCTAAATCAGAACTGAAGGTTTACATAAAAATATATTATATTTTCACTGTGAAATTACAATAACCTGATCTGGTATCAGAACCTCATTTGAAAGTAGTTTTGTTAGCAAAATGCCAATGTAAAGAAACTGTTTAATTATGTATACCAGACAACCTGCTCATTGTTTAATCGTTTAGCATCGTAAAATAGTTTGCTGGAAAAGTATATTATATCAGTCATGCGGACCATGTAAGAAAACAATGACACTATTTGAACCCAAACACTATCCTGTGGAATACTTCTTGTAACTTCAGTCAACTCGTAATTAGTTCCTTGATGTGCCAAAGTCACAGAACAATTTACGGACATCACCGGACGTCTGTTACGTGAGCTTCGTCCTCGTTCACGGTCGCCTTTATTAACCCATTAAATTGAAAACACACTTTTAATTTGTGTGCAGGAACATTTTGAAATACTCATTTTTCTATTTGTCTTATTTCTCGATGAAAATATATGTTGTGACCACTCATTCGGACCGTACCGATGAGATGATACAGTTCAAATGGTGGTCACAATATATACTTCCGATGGGAAATAAAGAAACTATTTAATTTGTTTCATCAGTGTCAAGGTCATTACCAAGGTCAGGAATGATCGAGACAAATTATCTCCCCTATTATCACCCGCAGTATGAGGTCTAGTCAACAATATGGCTATACTCCAACTTCCAGTGGATTAATCAATAAACAATATATGTAGTCTTATATGTAGTCTTACTACAATCCCTTAGCCATGATATGCCATGATATGAGTATAACCATACACTATCAAAGTATACATATGTATTGCCTATGCAATGTATTTCCAAAGTCTGTATGTCAAAGTCAAAGCCGGATGTGGTTACATCACATGGTAGTCAATAACGATAATGTTCCGGAAGCTGGTACCGGAAGTAAAGTTCCAAAGGTAGACTGTCGCGAAGAATTATTTCCGGAAGTGGTGGACCAGATGTAAAGTTCCTATGGTATCACTAGACTGTAGCAACCCGGATGTGGTGGACCGGATGTAAAGTATCCATGGCGAATCTATTGGTTGTACTACCGGAAGTTGTAGACCGGATGTAATGTTCCGATATAATACAAATGGCGATTATCACGTTGGCTAAGACGCCGGGAAAAGTTTCACATGGGTGACATTCAACTCGGTGGTAGTATAATAATATGATATATGTGTATGGTGTTTCACTTCACTAATCGATGGCTATAACTGTCTGCTGAACGCGATGTAGCAATCACACACTGCTCTATACAGGCCTGTACCCGGAGCTGCTACACACACTGCGCCAGACAGACGTACGGACACTCGGACGACCTGGTACTCTGCACTGACTGGGGTCTGCCGTCAACGAGTGGACCAAAACATCCAATGTGGCTCGATGGAGCGATCTCAAGAGGCTACAAAATGAAATGAGCTTCAACTTACTGGACGAATACGCACAGACGGACATACAGGATGCACAATAGACTAAAACGGGAATCGAACAACAGCAAATCACAGCTGAAATAAAATGTTGTAGGTACATACCAAAATCCTCAGTGTCACTGGTGAATACAGTACTATCCTTCTGCTACCAGAAAATATGTGTCCCAACAACACATTGCGAGACATCGCTTATATACGCACCAGCGAAACCACGCACGGAATAATGAATATGCCTAAACCTCGTTCGACATCTCAGCATCAATATTACAAAACCATGGCTTTTGCCATTTCACCCGTGGGTTATATTTGGCATAAATATATATTCCCACGCCATAAATTTAACCAAACTAGTGTACAGCCCTCGCGGAATAAATACCATCCAACATGGTATATCCCACACTACCATAAATCTGCACACTATAGAACCAGATCTCATAATGCGAAATGGACTCGACTGGTCTCGACATGCTAGAGTCGCTATTTGGCCCCACCAAACCCGTCCATATCGGTACTACGGGATGTACACTCAGATGAGAGTGTAGCACATACTAAACTCAAATATCGTGGTTATTTACGGAAATATCACGACACAAAACATCACCAGTATGGGATCGGATATACCCGTGTTGGCCAGTACCAGGCTATGCTGAAACACTAACCCGTAGCATACATAACAGGGCAGACCATGGTATGGTCCGCGCTATATACTGGCTTCACTTACAGAAGGTCCCATATCTGGTGAACAACAGACCCGCGGACAAACTCAGCCGCGCACGGATAGTGGACGTCCGTAATACCAACAGGGATAGTTCACTAGCGAATCCAGCACACGCAGGCAAAGAGTCCTCTACCACACACATGCCGAGTCTATGGCAAATATGGCGTGACATCAGTAAAACATTGCTCATAAAATGGATGTGTATTTAAATCCGCAAAAAGGACACGCATAAACGTATTTCCACCAATACAACATAAGCCCCGTTATTACACGCACATTGTACATGGCAAATGTACATGCTAAATCACAGGTATGTAAAAATCACAGGTATGTGAAATCTCAGGTATGTGGAATCACAGGTATGTGAAATCAATAGTACGCACAACAATACAACACAGTACCACACATCACAAATATACAATTACATGTATACGGAAATCCGGAATGTACAAGAATGCACGTGTCACGCGACAATCAGTAAAAGTGTGTATCTTTAGTATGTAATTGGTTAATCACTATAAATCTAGAATAACAACTTACATGTTGCCTGAAACAATGACGTTGGAGATGGACATACGTTTATGTGGAATAAGGAATACGCCATTTATTATATACCTACCCATGAAATACATAGTTATACGATGTAAATAACAGTCATATGTTCTCATCGATGAAATAAACAACTTCCGGTGAAAATACTACTATTTCCGCTATCTATATTCATAACGCGCATCTGCAGTGCCGGTCTATTTACAGCGCATATAGGCTGGAAATACACATTCATTACCGTATACAGTTTAAAAACTACTAATTTCCATGGAGCGGTATATAATAAATAGAATATTCATATTTTTGCAACGAATATGACATATGTTCATCGAGTGGTGTGAAATGTCCAAGGGTCGTGGGTTCGAGCCTGACTAGCGGCGTGCGTTGTGTCCTTGAGCAAGACACTTTATCCACACTGCTCCAGTTCACCCAGCTGTAAATGGGTACCGATAATTCGTAGTTGCTCTGTAAATACGAATTACTGGCTTCTCTCAAAAATCTCTACCTCCGTTCTTTCTCCCATTCTTGGGAGACGGCATGCAAGGTCCTAGAGCCAGTGCCGCCGTTAAATATAAGCAAAAAAAAAAAAAAATATTTCACGAGTGCCGTTGTTCGTTGCAAAAATATGAATATCCTCTACATATTACCCATACTTAATTACACGGTGAATGTAATAGTGTGTACAATATAAGTACACCATCTCTGTCAAACGGTCGCATAAATGAAGTTATGCTGTCAGTGGAAGAATGGGGCTACCTCCATAAGGAAGTTAGTCGTCTTATTACACGGACTTCTTCATATGTAACTACAGATATTTTGCTTATTCCATAATAGTCCACCAAATGACGCCATTATCCAACAAGAGACTACATTTAACTATCCATTATGGCTGTGCAACATGTGAACATACACCAGGAGGAATTAACTCCAGTGTACGGAGCGCCGCAGGGACGTAGAATTGTAGAATTCTTTTTTTATGAATTCGTTTCCACGAAATAACAATTCGTTCTCTTAATTTAACAATTCGTTCCCACGAATTAACAATTCGTTCCCTCCATTTAACAGTTCGTTCCCACGAAATAACAATTCGTTCCCACGGGAACGAATTGTTAATTCGTGGTAACGAATTGTTAATTTGAGGGAACGAATTGTCATTTCGTGGGAACGAACTGTTAATTCGAGGGAACGAATTGCTATATCGTGGGAACGAACTGTTAATTCGAGGGACCGAATTGTTAAATTGAGGGAAATAATTGTTATTTTGTGGGAACGAATCAATACAAAATAATCCATGTCCCCTACGGGGATCCGTACCAGTGTGTATTAAACGCCTAAATAAACTCAAATGTATTGCTAGCTCTAAATAAATAGAGCTAGCATTACATATTTAGAGCTATCGCCAAATCATGTGAATTTAGATAGCCCTTCAAATGATTTGGAGCTAGCTCTAAATATTTAATGCTAGCTCTAATTATTTAGAGCTAGCATTAATTATTTGAGTTTATGAGTTGGCGTTCCATAAATGTGAAGTTTTGAAAACGCACCAAGTCTGACCTTGGTTCGAAAGTCGTGAATCTACCAATGCATGATGGCATAGGGAGGTCTATCAGAGGCCGGAGTGCATGTATCGAAAATCAGGACGTTCTGTGAAATGTAACCTGTATTGTATAGTATCTACAACAAACGTTAACGTTTTGAGCAGGCATTAAGTCTGTAGCCTTGACCTTGATACTAATGATGCCGGGCATAGATGTATCACAGAGTATCCAGTGAATGCATGGGAATTTAACATGGGGCTAAAAATATATTTTTTAAAAATATTTTTTTATTTGTTGACTGATTTTCAAAATCTATTTTTTTTTCTTAGTTACGTCATTGTCAAGCTATCTCGCCAGGTTTCGGAGTCAATTTCCAAATGTTTTCGTTTTTTTCTATATTTTTGTGCGCAAAATGTAAATGCTAGTACGCACATTTTGACTGTGTAGCGTGGTGTAGCGATATAGTGCAAACTGTTGCATATAAAGCGGAAAACGTGCTGCTATATTGATGCTTGCTCTAGATTTATTTGATTGTTCTTCAAATGTGAGTAAAATGTTCGTAAGTGCAAAATTACGATAGTCTGTAAATTTCACATTCACAATGTGTTCTTGTAAACAATGATTGTGGTCAATAAATGTAAATCCATCAATTGAGATTTCCAGACGATCCTAAATTTACACTTACGAACATTTTAGTCGCACGAAGTTTAGTGAAACGGCCCCCAGGTCCAACATCTTTATTTGATAAGTAAACGTATGAAAAATTATTATACTGATTATTATTATTGCACAGGCTGGTCTGGATCTACGCTTGTTGCAATATCCGTAAGCCCTATTTCTCCAGTCACAGCCACATATTAGTGAGGCATATGATTCGCTTATTGATACCTAATGGCCAATGCAGATTTAAACGACACGATATAAAGCCAATTGAATGCCAGTGTGTTCGGAGAATATTGCTCAGTTGATCCCAATTATACAAACGATTTTTCGAGCGAGTAGCACTTCGTTGTAAGTGAGATCAAGTGAACATTATTCCGCAGGCACTTTGTGGCATAAACGACAAAATGCTCTTTAAATCATACCCAATGTTACTCTGATAAATACAAGGCAAGACATTCGTCATCTTTTATCCCGTCAACACAGTGAGTATATGCCGTGAAACACGGTGCCGTGAAACATTTTTGATATCCAGTCAATACAATTTTTGCATTTTACAGCCATTTGTAGGTGTTGACGGGATAAATAGAATAGTAACCTACTATTCTCTATTTCAACCACCGGAAGTGGTACTAGTGTACCTGGGGCCCGGCTCGCTAATTCAATAATTGTAATGCCATTGTGTTGCGAGAATATTGTTCTGTTGATCACAATTATAATAAAGATTTTTTCGAGCGAGTTGCACTTCGTTGTAAGTGAGATCACGGGGCAGTTTCACTAAAACCTAAAGCATATGCTCTATAAATGTAAATCCATCAATTGAAATGTTCAGACGATCCTAAATTTGCACTTAGGAACATTTTAGTCGTTCGAAGTTTAGTGAAACAGGCCCCAAGTGAACATTATTTTAGAAATACAACGACAGTGCGGCTATTTCTAGTGCTTAGACCAGCAGTTATCAAACGGCATCATATACAATTAGCTCATTTATTCGAAGAAGCGGACACATATGGCGTGGATACATTCCGTGATGCGGCCCTACTCTCTGTTTCACGAAAGCTGCCCAAATTATACGGCCATATAAACAATGCAAAAACAATATTTCTTTCGATAATATTAAATAAAAGCAGAATTGAAGAATGAGCCTTCTTTTAATTTCGTGAAATGTGGTCCAATATTGATATTATTAAGAAAAATGAGTTCTCTATGGGAATTTAACATGGGGGGAAAAGGTGGTTACATTTTGAAAATCGGTCGAGTATTTCTGAAATAAGAATTTTTTTCTCCAAAGATGTCTATGGGGATTTAACATGTGGACATGTTTTTTATTGTAATAAAATCAATATTGGACCAAATTTCACGAAATAAAAAGTAGGCTCATTCTTAAAGTTTGCTATAATTTAATATTATAGAAAAATATATTGTTTTTGCATTATCTATATAGCCGTAACATTTGGGCAGCTTTCGTGAAACAGACAGTAGGTTAATCCACGCCATACAAGTGGACAGCAGTGTATGTCTATGGGCGTGGTTTACATGCAATTTCGAACGGATTTGGAAGGCAATGAGAGCCAACATTCCCATCCAAACAACAATTTCCAAATAACGGCGCCATTTTACGGAACATACGTAAGGAATGACTGCACTATGGTCGTTTATCGTCTTCAGTGATGGCGTAAATGGAAAGACCAACCCATTGGCGCCTCTTGGAAGGAACGGTTTTATGCATATCTATTGTTTTATTCCGCCCTTCTAAGAGGCGTCAATGTGTTCGGTCAGTCGATTTACACTTGAACGGCAAGGACACAAATAAAACACGTGTTGTTTCATCTTAGACATTCAGATGTATTAGAATCAACGCTCTAGATAAGGAATTAGTAATTGAGTAGTGTCACTCCATCATTTCTGAAGCAATTGGGTATTTCAAAATTTTAATTGGGTAAAATAAAATCACACTACTGTTATACATCAGCAGACCGCAATTATTGAATAATTTGCTTGTAAATGAAAATTCTAATGAAATACCAAGTGTGTTTTCATGGAAAAATAAGAAAAATATGCTATATTTGTGGTCTGTTTATTGTTTTCTGTAGCATGATAAAGAAACCACAAATTTTTCACTGCTTTTTGATACTCACTACCTCTAATTTCAATTGGGTTTTTGGTAATTTTTATTGTGTATTTCAGCAAATACGCACCTTATCTGGAGCTCTGAGAATAATAACATGTTCCTGCAAATTGCAAATGTTCGTTAAATGACGCCATCATTTTAAATTATCTACATGCTAGACTACTCACATTACAGCAAATTGCAGCGGCCTTCGCAATTCCTTCACCGCTTGTGTTGAAATTTTCAAAACGCTTACACTGGCCACGCGACCAATTAACCACGTGATTACTTCGGCGGGAAACCTTTGAATGCATTATTTTATGTAAATAAGATGGTCAAATATTCCCTCACTGGTCTAACTACCGTTGTCCCCGACATTTTGTCACGGGTTGTATTCTAGTATAAACCCTACCTGGCCATGCACGAGCAGCTCCATACTTATGTACATGTCGTTACAGTGAGCGCAGGTGGGGACTCGGCTGTTACAGACAGAACAATCCGGTTAACGTGAGCATGTGAGTGGTGATTTAATGCATGTATGTTTATTAAACGAGTTTACTGTTTTCGTGAAAAACGATGATATGCCGAGTTTTTTATGAAATCGGTCAACGAGTTTAATTCATATCATATTAAATCACAGCTGACTTAAGATATTCTATTATATTTATTGCATAAGCTCAACATCATATATTCAAACTTTGTCGAACAGCATAGGCTTCGGCTGACTGTGCGGATGCGCATACGTCATACTTGTATCAGTCACTGAAGAAATGGGACTTACAGTAGTAGTAGTAGTAGTGTTTGTGTCTGTGACGCGAGAAATGGGGCTTGTGAGATTTATGTGTGTGACGCGAGAACATGGGGCTTGTGGGATTTGTGGCTGTGGCGGGAGAAATGGGGATTATGGGATTTGTGTCTGTGACGCGAGAAAATGGGGCTTATGGGATTTGTGGCTGTGACGCGAGACAATGGGGCTTATGGGGTTTGTGTCTGTGACGGGAGAAATGGGGCTTGTGGGGTTTGTGGCTGACAGGAGACATTGGTCTTATAAGTAAGTAATTTGTTTATTATAGTGACATGTGTAAACGTACAAGAATAAATATAACATTGCTAATCATACTAATTACACCCGGCCCATTGGACCTATATGTCACCTTGTTGCAACATAAATGTTTCACTTGATTCAAATAAAGTCTTGGGTTTGCAGATCATGAGTTTCTGGTTGGATGCATTTGCCGGATGCATTTATATGATGTGTGACTGTAATTTGAGAAATGGGGACTATGTGCTTTGTGTCTGTGACGGGAGAAATGGGTTTTATATGATTTGTGGCTGTGACTGGAGAAATGTGGTTTATTGGAGAAATGGAGAAATGTGGTTTATTGGAGAAATGGGGTTTATATCATGTGCGGCTGTGGTGGGAGATATGGGCTTATGCAAATGCACTAATTATTTGAGTTTATTTAGGCGTTCCATACACACTGGTACGGAGCCACGTAGGGGACGTAGAATTGTAGAATTCTTTTTTTATGAATTCGTTCCCACGAAATAACAATTCGTTCCCTCAATTTAACAATTCGTTCCCTCGAATTAACAGTTCGTTCCCACGATATAGCGATATAGAGGGAACGAATTGTTATTTCGTGGGAACGAATTCATAAAAAAAGAATTCTACAATTCTACGTCCCTGCGGCGCTCCGTACACTGGAGTTAATTCCTCCTGGTGTATGTTCACATGTTGCACAGCCATAATGGATAGTTAAATGTAGTCTCTTGTTGGATAATGGCGTCATTTGGTGGACTATTATTGAATAAGCAAAATATCTGTAGTTATATGTGAAGAAGTTCGTGTAATAAGACGACTAACTTCCTTATGGAGTTAGCCCCCTTCTTCCACTGACCGCATAACTTAATTTATGCGACTGTTTGACAGAGATGGTGTACTTATATTGTACACACTATTACATTCACTGTGTAATTAAGTATTGGTACTATATGGCGTTTTCCTTATGAAATGGCTTATTCCACATACACGTATGTCCATCTCCAACGTCATTATATTTCAGGCAACAGATAAGTTGTTTTTCTAGATTTATAGTGATTAACCCATTACATACTGAAGATACACAATGAAACAAATTAAATAGTTTCTTTATTTCCCATCGCAAATATATATTGTTACCACCATTTGAACTGTCTCATCTCATCGAGACGGTCCGAATGAGTGGTCACAACGTATACTTTCATCGAGAAATAAGACAAATCGAAAAATAATTATTTCAAAATGTTCCTGCACACAAATTAAAAGTTTATTTTGAATGTAATGGGTTAATAAAGGCGACCATGAACGGGGACGAACCTCACGTGACAGACGTCCGGTGATGTCCGTAAATGGTTCTGTGACTTTGGCACATCAAGGAACTAATTACGATTTGACTGAAGTTACAAGAAGCATTCCACAGGATAGTGTTTAGGTCCAAATAGTGTCTTTGTTTACTTTCATGGTCTGCCTGGCTGATATAATATACTTTTCCAGCAAAATATTTTACGATGCTAAACGATTAAAAAATGAGCAGATTGTCTGGTATACATAATTAAACAGTTTCTTTACATTGGCATTTAGCTAACAAAACTACTTTCAAATGAGGTTCTGATACCAGCGTAGCTTATTGTAATTTCACAGTGAAAACATAATATATATATTTATGTAAACCTTCAGTTCTGATTTAGGGCCCCCACCCACCCCATTCATATAGGTGATATATGGGATTCGACCCCGTTGACTCGGCTTAAAACGACATTAGCTGTTGGCAGGCCGTTAAGAAAACACTCTATTTTCAAATGGCCACTTGACCAGGACCAGGGAACAAACCAAGCATTCAGGAACATGCTAAATTAGTGTTGGATGTGCTATTCACCAAGACTGTACATGCTTTCTCAACATGTGTGCACCGTTTGGACACCGAGTGCATATACATCTGAAGACGACACGGTCTGTGGGTAAGACGTCAATATGAAGGTGAAGTAACACTGGGGCGAGTGATCATAACCTTCCTGGTGATGATGTCATTTGTGGAACCTTGTATTGAGCATACACCACCCATGTTCATTTCACTTTGGATATCACTGGCATTCAGTCGTCCCTTTGTCACCATCAACACATTGAGCTAGTTTACATTTACTTAAACTGTAAACCAACTGCTTTCATTAGAGATAAGAATGACATCGTCATATATCTATGCCCCGCAATAGACATCACCACCAACATTAATCCCAGTAGAGTCGTGTAGTCAAATGTCATACATGTTAGTTGGGGACATGTATGTTCTGTCGCTGAAAATGTAGCACTGCCCCACCCCCATTCAAACGTCGAAATGCCAATATTCATCTGCCTGGGGCCCTATTTGTTATTAGGCCCCTTTATATTTCCATGTTTCCATGTAACCGTGGAAATAACAAGAGTCGATGGGTACTTTCAAAGCATGTTTTTGATGATACAAATGGAAAATAGAAAACAAACAACAGACGACGAAAAAATAAGATAGCGGTGTAAGGGTTAATGCAGTGTATTAATAACACTAATACACTAGTATAATAATGTTGCCACCAGACTGAAAACATCCTATGTTATCATTGCTGCTTCAATGTGTGATGCAGTGCTTATGAAATACTATAATATAACAGTTGCGTTCATTTAATATTAGTTATTAATTTTGTTGACTGATTTCATAAGAAACTCAGCATTGCCTCGTTTCTTATAAATTCAGTAACTTCGTTTAATATATATCATAGTAAATCATCACTCGTGAAAGATAAAAAATACTTATTCCACTTAGGGGATATTGTTCAGCCCCTTATTTGGTGATTGTGCCATTTAAGGAGTATTTGGAAGGGAATGCTCATGACCCGTTTAATGGCGCCAATTTCCTTTCAAATTCATGCAAATTGCACACAAACCTCGTCCATCCACTCTAGCCCAGTATGTAGTTGGAGGTGGTGTCGTTTCAAGTTCGTCGTACTTTGTTTTTGATACGTTCATGTACTTCGTCCGCCTAATCTGTTGAATTTGTGCTCAAAACTAAACACTACAACAGTGTTTTCTTTAGGACGTGAAGCCACTATAAGCCCTTCTTTTCATCTTACCAAATGACATCACCACCAATTTCTGTTATATTAGGAGAGTTTGCATGTGCTCAACAGCACGTGTTGAGTACTCATTTCGTTAGGAATTCTTGTATATAACAGAACTATCTGTGATAATTTCCTTCTAAATCCGTGTTTGCTTTGCACCCGTATATATTAACGGCATTCAGACATAAATATACATTTAGTTTATAATAATTTTGAAAATGTCAAAACGATATGTGTGTTCCTGAACGACGGACGATACATGTATCGCTTTATATATGTGTATAAAAAAAACGACACCATCGCCTGGTGGTGCTTGGTACAAATGTACGTGTACTTTGGGAGAGCTCGGCAATATCCTTCCTGAACAATTTCTAATGGGTTAATCATTTTGTTAATCCGCAAAATGTGTACAATGACGAGTCCAATAATGTACACGTACCCATCCAGACTTGTTTGTATTGGCTCCTCCGGCTGATCAAAAGGAAACGTACCTAACCCTTAGAATGCTGGGAACGAAAACTGTCGTCTGCTGTTTTGCTATGTCGTCTTATTATCCAATTAAAACAATATTAGACCGCATATTATAATCATTTCCATCGGAAAGGATTCTAAAGTGCTGACAAACCATGTTTTATGTTGCGAATAATACAATTAATAAACAAATAGCAGACGACAACATTTATTTTAGCATTTAAAGGGTTAACAAAAGATCCAGAATATTCTGCATGTTGCCACAGTATAATCAGGAGCTAACATCTGTCCATGGTAGTACACATTCTTCTTCACCAACTGGAAGAATGGCGTAAATCGTAAGGCGGCGAAAAGTGTAAGCTGGCGAAAATCGTAAGCCGGCGACTGGCCGGATACGTCGGTGTTCCATTTTCAGTGACAGTGTGGTCATCTGGGGGACATCTGACGGGTGGCAAACTGATCAGTAGCCTATTTCACCAACATTGCAAAGTATACTAATCTAGAAAAGTATACCTTGAGGGAGAAATGTTTAATTTAAGGGTAAATTTATTAAGTTTTATTATACTGAATTTATTACATTATCACAGCCATTGTGATAATGTAATAAATTCAGTTTAATAATTCGGCATACTTTTACTCACCAAATATATTCAGTAGTTAGTTCTATACGAAATAATGCATTTTGGGAAAAATAAATGATTACACCTTCAAAGTATACTTTACTAGATAAGTATACTTTGCAATGTTGATGAAATCCGCTACAGAGTCAATGTACATCTTGCGTACATTCCAAAGGCAATGATGGCATTTTCAGATTCGCTTCTAGTTTTGTAGTCTTCATTGTGCAGCTCTGTTGATCTAAAGCAATGCGCATTTTAATATATCAATCCTATAAATATGCCACATAACTTGTTAAAGTTACGAGTAACGTCACTTCCGGGATATCATTAACGTTGGTTGGTCGGTAGCGCGAAGGGTAATTTAACGATCCTTACCGGAATGCCGACTTACATGGTTTGGCCCTCATGTACATTTTTGACATTCTGATACTTGAGCTATGCATCCCGGGCCCGACCTTACATGACATTAACGGCTACAGTAATGTGTACGGTTTCGTGTGAGTATCGATCGACTGATTTGGAAACAAAAATGAAGATCTTTCAATATGAAGCAAGAATATCTTTTAACATGAGGCAAGAAACTCAGAAGATCTTTTAACATGAAACAAGAAGCTCTTTTCAACATCGAGCAAGAACTAACATGATTTCCGTCCACGTAATTTCTTCATTCGGCTGTTCTCATCACCTTTCATTGTACTATCGGTAAGTTTGCTTTGTATAATGCTAAAATATCAGTTTTAGTATATATCACATGTGCTCATTTTCTACATGTTGCACATGTATCTCATCTTATGGAGCGCAGTATTGCCTGATCTATATATAGGTGGGTGGTTGGTCCGGCGAACGTGATGGCGTAAGCTTAACGGTAGGGATTACTCCTTATAGGAATCACGATTTGCCTGGTTTGGCCCTCATGCACGTTTTTTTCTTTGGATCTTTTGTTACCTGGTAGTTGAATTGTGTTATTGCCCATTACAGAAGTAGTAAGATTATTACTGATCCCACTGTTTTTGGGAAGGGGCGATGACCTGGCATCAGATCCGGATTATTCTGATTTCCGGGCTGAATATATAGTTTTTGTATTGTAAATATTCAGTTCTGATTTTCAGATTTTCTCCCCATTTGTACATGTACTTGAACATTCACATGTACTTGTACAGGTAATATATGTGATTTAGTACTAAACTCATTGACCCGGCCTGATTTGACCTTAGCTGTTGATACGCCGTTAAACCCCAACAAACAAACAAAGAAACAAACAAACTGATCAGTATCTAGAGCTCATGCAATGCATATTTTGTATATAGAATGTGTAAATTGCATGATCTATGTCTAGAGCTCATACATTGTCTCATCTGTATCTACATGTACATTGTCTGAAACTATGTCTAGAGTGCATACATTTTTTTATCTGTATCTGCATTACATTATCTGATCTGAATCAATATATTCATTATCTGATCTGTTTTACAAACCTGTACATTGCCTTATCTGTATATTGATTTTTGTCCGGAGTCGTGTATTTATTACTTGCATATGTCGTTGACCACTGTAATAATAACTTGGAACCTTGTCTGTGATTGTTATTATTTTCAATTGGTTTTAAAACAACTAAGTGACCGAGCATTCCGTGTGTTTTCTGGCATAGAGTTCCAGTCTCGGACTGAAGAGGGAAGACATGAATTATAATTGAGAGTTGTTCTGGATCGTATGGTCTGTAGGTTGTCAGCATTTCTGAAATTTTAACGAGTAGTGTCTGTTTCATGCGGAAGGATATCCAGAAGATAATTAGGTCAAATGCTGTTTTTCATTTTGTAAAAGAACGAAAATTTATGTCTGTTTCACAATTATATTTCAGCATATAATGAATCGATTGAAATTAGCCGAGATACACCTGTAGCTATACGGGCAGCTTCAATTTGGATTTTTTTCGATCTATCTTTCTCATATTGAGTACAATTATCCCATACGATGTCAGCATATTTTAACAGAAGTCTAATAAAGGAAAGGTAAATTATTTCAAGACATTTTCTATCTAGTATGTATTTTAGTTTTCTCATAATGTATATTCTACGCCATGCTTTCCCTGTTATATATTTTATATGTTGATGCCATGTTCCTTCATTGTTAAAGTATATACCTATTTGTTTGTAGCTGTCAACTTCTGAAACATTAAGATTATTAATCAATATTGGGGAATGTGATAGTCTGTTACGTTTCCGTGATATAAGTAGTGATTCTGTCTTCTTAGGGTTAAATGTTACAGCCCATTCATTATACCAATTGGTAATAGTTTCAAGATCGGAAGTAATGGTCCTGGTAGCAGTTTCGGGACTGTCTACAATAAGGTATACGCTTGTGTCATCAGCGAAGAGGCGTATATTGGAGTTTATGTCCATAACAATACCATTAATGTATACCAGAAATAACAATGGTCCGATGATAGAACCTTGTGGGACACCAGCTCTAATGTGGTTTAAGTTATAGTAGACTCCTGGCTGCACAACCATTTGTTTCCGAGTACTAAGGTAGCTGGTGAACCAGTCATGTACGCTATTAGTAACACCTGCCGCTGTTAATTTCATAAGTAGACCGGTATGCCAGACACGTTCAAATGCTTTGCTTATATCACAAAATACAACCCGCACTTCTTTTCCATCATCTACTGCACGACATAATGTATTAACGAAAGCGAGAAATTACTGGATACTGGACGCTAGTCCTAGTGACAGTTTTTGTCGCTGAAGAACGGCCAGGAAAACTCGTCGAGTGAAGGGGGCATTTGGGCGCCTTTTATTACGGAAAACTCAACACATAAAATTTCATGAAATTTCCACCCTAAGGCAACACTTTGGTGCTCTACCTGTTGACATGCACAGTTAAGGGGAAATGTTTTAGAAAATCGTGTTTTGGGGCAATTTGTGCCCGGTTTTCGATAGGAACAGCCATTAGGGTAGATAAATGGAACAGCCAGACACTTCACCTATTTTATCTTCCGTAGTAAAAAATAGTTCCACATTTGATAAAAAGATTTCTCAGCTACAGACTCTGTAATTATACAAACTAATACAAATAATACACAGAATTGATAAATAAAACCAATATTAATTAATTTAGACCAAGCATTATCTACTTTTCTCAAAACGTGCTCACGCGCAATAATTTACATCTGCTTGTAATTTGGAAAGATTCGGCGTTTTCTTCTCCGATCGGTAGGTGTTAAAACTTTATAAATCTGTACATCCCAATACATTACTAGTCTCACAAAACGCTAAAAAGATCATACTATAGCCATATCATCTGGAGGAACGTGGTACAAGTACTGGTTCATGCGCAGGTCCGGAGAATTGCAGTAAAGTGTTTGACTTTTGCTACCCCACCCACTTCGTTGACCTTCGTAATCTGAAAATGAAACCACCGACTGACCGAGTGCTGACAAAGATAACACAGGGATGCGACTTGTAAATAGTTTTGTTGTGTGGCAGTTAACTTTGTTGCTCATTGTATGTATTTGTTTTGGTAGATCTTTGGGATTCTCTTTTGTCTTGAAAACAAAGTAGACGGAAAGTTGCAAAAAATGTCTGCAAAGTTTTCGTCATATCATTGGCAGTAACCAGTAGTCGGACTGTACCAATAGCCGGACAAAAATGATTAAACTTCTCAATGGAAGTCTTTGTCAATAATATCCTATTTATAACTGATTTTTTCTAATTTCTCCTTGAAAGTATATTCTGTGACCACCATTTGAACCGTCTCGTTGAGACGGTTGAAATGAGTGGACACAACATATACTTTCAATGGGAAAAATAAGAGGGAAATATTTGGAAAATGTTCAGAATGTAAAGGGTTAAAGACACGTGCAGACCGCATGCTTATGTCACGGTACGTAACTCACTGTGGGGAGGAAGTGTGTGTTCGTGCTCAGCTAGCGCTGTCGGTTAGAGAGATGGTACGGTAAACCAGAGGTCCTTAGTTCGAGCCCCGGACCGGTGCATATGTTTCTCACCCTGTGACATTTGGCGCCCAACGAGGGACCGTGACTGCTATGTATTATACTACCCAAAATCTACCAAAAATATGGAATTCAGAGACAAATTAAATATAGAATTCGTGGACGAATTCCAATTTGGCGCGGGAGTATGTCGCGGTACGTAACTCTCTGTGGGGAGGAAGAGTGTATTCGTAAGAGCTCAGTCGGTTAGAGCGATGGTACGGTAAACCAGAGATCCCGAGTTCGATAACCGGGCCGGTGCCTATGTTTCTCACCCTGTGTCACTTATGTATTTTATATTAAAGTATTTATATACATTATATAGGGTAAAGTTTTGATACTAAATTTATACATTACGTGCTTTAAATGCATTAATATAGCAACTTTGTTTTCGGCGAGTGTGAAATACCGGAGTCAAGCCAGCGATAGATAACATTCCGATAGATAGGCTCTTTCGGTCTTTCTGGCAAATTCCAGTTTAAGTGGCTCAGCAACTAAAAGGAATTCTGCATAAATCGTGTATTACACTGCAGCTCCATTATAACGCGATGGTCGGGGTCCAAGATTTCAAATCGTGATCGAATCCGATAGCATTCTAAAATTTCGGGACATGCACGGGTACTGGTATCATCCGCATTTCGGTTACCAACGGACCTATATAAAATCATGTCATTTGAACAGAAGTTAAAGTAATTATTCAGAAAATCATGCTTATTAAGTTGTATAGTGCTCGCGATAGACAGGCGCTTATTACAATGTATACTGCTCGCGATAAACAGGCGCTTAAAAGGATTAGTTGATAATAAATAATTGTCGCGTATCCTGCCTATTCATGCGGACGATTAGTTGTTGATACGTGCATAATCTCAGGATGTGGGGTCACGTGATCTATTGTTTACACTGCAAGTCATATTGGTGAATTAAATTTACGATTTACGCGAGACATCATGGTTATCGTGGGCTGCAGTGTAAACAATAGACCACGTGATCCCATACTCAGATAATGCTGAATGTATTGTTTCAGATTGCATACAAACACCAGTCTATTTATAGAACGCTAAATATTACACCTGTCGAGTAAAATAGAGAAAAGCGATCGAACACGCAACCATTTGTTAGCGACAATTATGTGTTAACACGGATATATGTCTCATAACATTGACATTACTTGGTGACACAAAGCGGTAGTTATCTTATATTTAAATGTGGGAACTGGTTCAAGAACCTTCTAAACCCGGTATGACATACGCGGTAGTTGTACTTTGATGACTGTCGCAAACATCGCGTTCCTTATTTTTTCTCTATTTTTTAAATATTTTCTTTGGATCCACGAGAGACCCGCGTTATACATGTACAGAAGCTTTATACAATTCAACATAGTATTGAATTTAATAATGTTGTGCTTATCGGTTTGGTCAGGCCTTGTAGTGCAGCGGCTAGCATACTGGTATTGATCCTAGTGACCTGGGTTCGAGTCCCAGTGGGGCCCTTTCTGATTAAACAAGCATTGCTATTTTCAATACTACTGGTAAACATATTGTAAGGTGCTTTTTTTTTTGCATCTGCCTGTTTATTGTCTTAGTTCGTTTTTCACTGAATGCAACAACTATAGCTTGTACCACATAATGTACAGCGGTGTGTGTACATAAGAAACTGATGTATATAATTTGAGATACCTGTGATCTATAATACCTATGTTTTATGCATAATTGACAAACATATCGCAAAAATGAGCAACTGGTGACCTGAGAATCCCCATTGCAATCCCTTAAGGGGAATGTGACGGCATGAACCCATGTCTATGTTGTCCAGTATATATGTCTGAATAACACACACTTGAGTGGGGTACTTCTCCCTAAGAACGTGTACAAATAAGCCGTGTTTCAGGTAACCCGACCGACCCTGTTTTGTTTGATGTGGTCGTAATGTTTTTCATTCATTTAAAAAAATAAAGAAATAAATTGTTACTTCAATATTTTTTATGCAAAAAGTATATTTAACTAGTTTAGTCATTGTTATGCACAGAGTGTGTTTTAAACCAATACTGTAAGTATAGCTAGTATTTAAAACAATATTTGTTAATTTTCACTTATGTTTGCCTAAAAGAAATTGACAACCTACCGACCAAACCTTATTTCAGCATGTAACCTGAAACACAGCTAATTTGTGTAGGCCTTATTAGTTAAGACTGTCTGCTATTGTAATTTAGTGATAATTGTATTGTCGCGTCCGCTTAAATTTCGGAAAGCGCGATATAGCTTGCAAGTTGTTTCTTTTCTCTTCAGTATGGGTGAACTTGTAGACAGTTTTGGCGTTGTATTATTAAAACTGAATAGTGTAGATAATATCTAGGTTTACTCCAGTGTGAGTGAATGGGATTGATCCATGATAATTCTCAGGCCAATCCATTCGTTAGAAAATTATTTCCACACTAGTCCGTTTATTAATAGTTTTTTTTTTAAATATATATATGAAAATACAGTGCAGATCCTGATGAGATGGCTCGTAAGCCGGCTCATCTGGAACTACATAAAGTTTACAAATATTGCAGTAGAGTATGTGGTGTTAAACATGTTAAAAGGGTTAATACCGGTATGTGGCTATTGACCGCTATTCCCTTTGATGTCCAGCAGATAGGTTGGCAGTAATACACCCTTTGTCATCTGCTGTTTTGAATATTTCAAATATTTTCCACTAAAGCTTGTTACTCCAACATATTAGAATCACCTCATTGATTTCGCCAAATACAGTTCATGCTTTGCATGACATTTCATTTGAGTTTCGGATTTCTCGCTTTCGCATTGTGCGCTCCTTCAGGGTGCACATACAACTGGTAACGAAAGCGAGAAATTACTGGATACTGGACGCTAGTCTAGTGACAGTTTTTGTCGCTGAAGAACGGCCGGGAAAAATCGTCGAGTCAAGGGGCATTTGGGCAGGTTTTATTACGGAAAACTCAACACATAACTTTTCATGAAATTTCAACCATAATGCCACACTTTGTTGCTCTACGTGTTGACATGCACAGCTATGGGGAACAAATGTTAGAAAATCGTGTTTTGGGACAATTTGTGCCCGATTTTGGATGGGAACAGCCACTATGGTCGATAAATGGAACAGCCAGGCACTTCACCATTTTATTTTCCGCAGTAAAAAATAGTTCCACATTTGATAAAAAGATTTCTCAGCTACAGACTCTGTAATTGTACAAACTAATACAAATAATACACAGGATTGATAAATAAAACAAATATTAATTAATTTAGACCAAGCTTTATATACTTTTCTCAAAACGCGCTCACGCGCAATAATTTACATCTGCTTGTAATTTGGAAAGATTCGGCGTTTTCTTCTCCGATCGGTAGGTGTTAAAATTTTCTAAATCGGTACATCCCAAGACATTATTAGTCTCACAAAACGTTTAAAAGATCATACTATAGCCATATCATCTGGAGGAACGTGGTACAAGTACTGGTTCATGCGCAGGTCCGGAGAATTGCAGTAAAGTGTTTCACTTTTGTTACCCCACCCACTTCGTTGACGTTCGTAATCTGAAACCACCGAGTGCTGACAAAGATAACACAGGGTTGCGACTCATTGATTTCGCCAAATACAGTTCATGCTTTGCATGACATTTCATTTGAGTTTCGGATTTCTCGCTTTCGCATTGTGCACTCCTTCAGGGTGCACATACAACTGGTAGACAGGAAGGTCATTTGGTTTACACTTGAATCTCCAGGTACGAATCCAGACTGTAATGTTGTTAATATAGTGTTATCTTTGAAGTGATTGTACAAATAACGAAAGCGAGAAATTACTGGATACTGGACGCTAGTCTAGTGACAGTTTTTGTCGCTGAAGAACGGCCGGGGAAACTCGTCTAGTAGCGGTGCATTTGGGTATGTCTTATTACGGAAAAGTCAACACATAACTTCTCATGAAATTTCCACCCTAAAGCCACACTTTGGTGATCTACCTGTTGACATGCACAGCTAAAGGGAAAAGATGTTAGAAAATCGTGTTTTGGGGCAATGTGGGGCAATTTGATAAAGAAAACCAATATTAATTAATTTAGATCAAGCTTTATCTACTTTTCTCAAAACGCGGTCACGCGCAATAAATTACGTCTGCTTGTAATTGAAAGCATGGGCGGATTCAGGTGGGGGGGGGGGCGGACCCGAAGTTACAAGGCACATTTCTACGTTCGCGTTGTGAATTTTTTTGTTTATTGGGGTTGGGGGGGGGGGGGGTGGGGTTGCAGCCCAAAAAAATAAAAGCGGGGCAGCAGCAGCAGAAATAATTTTGTCAATATTTGTCAATATGTTTTCTCAAAAATGCGTCAGAACGCAGGAAATGCGATGTATATTTCAAAAACATCCGGCGGGGAGGGGAGGGGGATGCCCCTAGACACCCCCCCCCTACCGCTAGCCCGAGCTCCGCTGGTTCTACGAACAAGCTACGTTCGCAAAATAGTTACGCCCCCCTAACCCGAAATCCTGGATCCGCGCCTGGAAAGTGCCGCCATCTTTTATTTTATGTTTATCCAACTCATAGTCACTTTATGGTATGAACGAAACCGATGTGTTGATGACTCCTATCGCAGGATGTATAGTATATGGGAAGGTGAGACATTCGCCATCTTGTTTTCCTTGTTTCAACGAGCGGAAGTGACGTAAATTAGGCTACCTTTGACTGGTTTCGTGATTTACCTTGCTGTTCACCAGCTGATTTTGTTTCTGTGCAAGATCGACAGTGCCTGTGCTGACATACAACATGGAACGTCACATTAACATGAAGACATGTACAAATAATAGCCCATATTAATGTCATTTACAATATTTAATTCATGATTACCTATTCAGATAAGTGACAAACCCAATCACGAAACCAGTCCGTACTTCCATTAGTTGACAAATGGTTCCCAGACTACATGCGGATTAGTAACTTACAATTAGCGAGCCGGTCAAAGGTAAATGACGTTACTTCCGTTGACTGAAAACATGGATGCTGTCATTCCTTCTAGAGTCATACAAATCCTCAGTGTAACTGGATTATCACATCGGGTTTTCGTTCATCCCATAAAGCTCATATGATCCAACTAACGAGAATAGTGTCATAAAAAGTTGTTTAACAGTGTTTGGAAAATCATTTGATGCCTGCACACACTCCGTATTCACTGTCGCTGTAGTCATTAGTCTTTGACAAGGATCACAAGCGAGGAATGAAGTGGATAATCATATCGTGTTGCGGAAACTGATGTCGCCATTTTAGAAACAACGGGGAAGGATTCGTGGTATTTTGTTTGGATAGCGAATGGTTTGAAAACGTGAAGCTAACATTTCCGTAAGATGAACAAACAATTCTGGAGAGATGAGAGACTGGTTGGCGCCTTGATTAATAATAATATTCATTCGTGCGACATGTGTAAAGTAGGTGGATGGGGTATGTTTTCTCAGATGTTGTATTTTAGATTCTGTTTTTTGTTGGTTACAAAGTATGTCGTAGATGTTTCTTGTTTGCACAAGTGTTCAGATGGCTGTAGTTGTTTAAATAAACTGTTAGCATTTTTTTTTGTGGCTTGATATTTGTATTATTTGATTTTGTGGCACGCCATCATCGGTCGACTTTTGGATCACTTTTTTTCTGGCACTGAACAGTAATACAATTAATTAATTGTTAATTCTCAAGTTGCTTTCATTATTTGTTCTCTTTGTGTAGCACTCTGTTTCGATTTGTCAAACTGAAATTACTGGACAACTCTCGGTGTTTTATCTTTATTTTTGAGACAGTCTGTCAAAATGTAGTTGCGAACGGTAACTTGCATTATACTCCTGTACCATCCATAGGCTGAGTTACGATTCCACTCATATGCCTTCTCTGCAGAATAGCGAATCGGATCTGATTCGCATTTTAGCAGTTAATTATGTGACATATTGGAGATATTTTCGGAATTTCCATCTGAAAAAAATATTAGTATTATAAAAGTAATACATACTAATAATTCTGAAACAAATTGTACTATTGTAGAAGGTTTAGGAAATTATTTATGGCCTTTACAAAAAATGGAGCCCATCTTAACTTTTACATGTTGGAATTTGGCTGCCGCTGACTGGATCACTTGTTGATAATAGTTTAAATTTACTTTATCAGGTCAACTACATATGTAAATTTATGTCATAGGTACTTGAATATGTTATGTTCATAATATTAACACTCATTTCAGTTCAAAACTATAGAAAATCTTTCACAATTAACTGCTAAAATGCGAATCATACCTGATTCGCTATTATGCAGAGAATGCCTATGAGTGGTATCATAACTGTGGCTACGGACTGTACGGGAGTAGATTGCAAGTTACGGTTCACAACTAGTCAAAATGATGTTTGTTTACTTATTGCTCTCTGAAAATAATGAAAGTTCACGATATATGTGGAGGTTATTTTCACCACTAGCATTCAAAGAGTTAAATTAGGGGATAACCATTACGCAAACACGTCTTATTTGGAATTAATAAATCACTGAACTACTTTCGGCAAGGGAGATAATCAATATCACGCGAACTATTTTCATACGAGCCAAGCGGATTGTTCTGTTTATGATTAGGATATATAGTTTTAAGCTATCTCCTGTGATATATAATGATACATTACTTTGTTATGTTATGGGTACTAATACATGTTGTTTCAATAGCGTATCTCTGTAACGGTATTGTTGTAGATGGAGTTGCAAATAATTTAATAATTATTACGTTCAAATGGTGGCGTAATACTGATAGCACTTCTGTATAACTGTGATTGTCATAAATGGCGCAACAGTCGTGAGGTTAAGGTCCCAACTTCAATGATTTAATTACCGATTCCCGAAAGGGTCGGGGGTTCAAACCTCGACGTGGTATAATTATTTTTTCTCCATATATATTATTTTTGTGATTTTAATATTTTTTAATATTTCACACAATTTTATGATTTTAATAAAAATACCTATAAATTGATAGAAACTTACCAACAATTAAAGTGTCTGTCTTTAAGTAATATATACACAGACAGTTTGTTACTGATGTTTTAAGTTTAAGTAATATATACACAGACAGTTTGTTACTGTTTTTTTAAGTTTGAGGTACTGTCTATACTGTCTATACCATATAATGTTTTACTGTCCCAAAATCTTTTTTTTTTGGCTGTCACAATTAATTAATTTTCGGACAGCAATCATTTTTTTATGAATTTGAAATAATTATTGTCCTCCATCTGCTCACAACACTGTTCGAACTGCGCCTGTGGCTACCACGACCAGAATTCACTGGCCGCAAACACAGTAGCCATCGGCGTCTATTTATTAAATTATTATTTTGTATTTTATTTGAATTCCGCGTGAACGCTGCATTTTGTGTCAACACCATTTACAGAAAATATTGGTGATTTTCTAAACGAATATCGGAGAAATGCGGCTATATATTTTGTCAATTTTCAACACCATTTACGGAAAAAAAATACTGATTTTTTAAAACAATATCGGCACAACTAAATACGGTGACAGAATTTTTGTCAACTTTTCAACACCATTTCCGGAAAATATTACTGATTTTCTAAAAACAATATCGGCGAAGGTGTACTGAACTACTCTTTATTTTAAATAACCAGCCGTCTAATAGATCTGTGTATAATCGAGAGTATATCGTTAATTGTCATGTTGTCTCCGACAGTGAGGTGTTGCGGCACACATCAAAACGACACGTCAATTTCAAAACATTGCCTAAGGGTCACAGCTGTGTGGTGTCATCAGATCAACACCGCGTCACACACAACTACGCATTATCGATTTTTTCCCCACACAAAGCGACGTGTATTTACAACTAGATCTGTGTAATGTGTCGGGTGTAGCCAAAGACCATACATAAATTCGTAATTAGTCACAGATGTAGCCTTAAAATATAATCGATTTCCTTAAATTACGTCCGCATGTTGACAGATATTTCAGAGCAGACGTCATCGTAATTTGCCGTTATTTATTTCCAAAATTAACCATATATTCTGTAAATGGCGTTGAAAGTTGACAATAAATTAAGACCAGATCAGTACGTTAAATCGCTATCAAAGACAACTGACGATCCGATGAGAGAGTAATACCGTTTAAGCGTATCCAATGTTAAATATACATCGTTATTTTTTTATGACTTTCGTAGTTTTTACCGAGAAATTCAAACCGTTTCCAATTATTGGGGAACATAATATCATGATTAGCACATCGTTTCACTAAGCGGGGGCTACTCAGGAAATGGGATCACACGGTCTATTGTTTACATTGGATTAATGGCGGCCTCCATGAGGTCTCAGGTAAATCTTATTTTTCAATAATACGACTGTGGTTTCTTCCTTTTAGTGATAACCATGTTCCAGCCGTTAACACTTATTTAGCAACATTACTTAATATGTAGTTAGTCTGAACATTCTGCAGAGAAATCTGAATTGGACGGAATCGAGCGTTGTTTAAACTTAGTCCGGTTCATATTCACAGGTCAAAATATGAACTGAAAATGGCGCTTTGTGTGACAGAAATCCGTACGCGGACGAATAAAAACAATATTTTGTTATAAATATCACATACAGCGAAACAGCGGTAGCATCTACTGTTTTAATAATATGCATACATATTGTAATTAATGTTTAATAGTGATATACTTATGAATAATATACGATACTATGGTTTATACTCCAGCACTATGTTTTTAGGCTGTGTGATTTGCCTCAATATAAACTGGATTAATTAATACTTATATTCATGCGCTTCATGACAACATCATTACATTTAAAATATACAAATATTACTTAAAGGGGTACCGATATGATACATTTTAATAATATAAATATTGAAAATACACATTACAATCGCTTACAACATAAGTTATTGATTGAAAATAGTCACTGCATCGTGACCTATTTGACCGCATTACCTATTGCGCGGCAACCTCATCAAACCCCCTGTTTACATAGGTAACCGGGGCTTTGGTGAGGTAGGCTCGCTAATACAATGTTTGCGTAATGATGCCTTGTTTTTCGATTTGGAGCGGTATATGGGAGGTTTTATGGTCTGTGAATCAGTTTTACGGCGACGCGTCAGCGGAGCATATCACGAACAGTGATCTTTTTCATTACGTCAGCAGGTTGTTTTCTTCATATCGATAACCGCCTCACACCAAATGAATTTGAAGAAATGTAACTCCGCCGAAGAATATTCCCATTTCAAATAGAGATTAACGGGACTTTTTCTCAGACATCTATACATTTATTCAACTGTAATGTTTATATTAACTATTGTATTGCTTTTGTATGTGTAGTTGCAACAGTTATTTGCTTTTATTCATTTAAAGAAATGGCAACAATTCTGCATTGGGTTCGTGTAATGTCAGCAACAACTTGTTGTGTCAACAGGCCTAGGATTTCCCTGGATTTACGCCTAATTCAGTTTATTATGTATAGTCATGTATGTGCACATTGGAATTCGTAAAGTTATAGGCTGGTACTGGCATATTCAGTTTGCATTTGAGCACTTTATTCAATTATTCTGCATTTTGGGCGGGTGGGGTAATATATTTAGGAATTTGTTGAAGGGCCACCACACTGAAGCCACGTTTGTCAGCCGTTGGTAGATTCTCTTTTTCGCTTTGGGTTGTATATGTCAATATGGCCGAATGGATAACCGAAAATGTACCGAAATTAATTTGGAAATATTTGCATTCACCGCCGCTGGCCATTGTTTACAAAAGCGCGTAGGGTTACATAAATATGTCAAGTTGTAAAACACAGGCTGGTAAAACGGAGATTTTATATGGTGTGATTTTTCATATTTTATAGGCTCTGATTTCAATTGACCAATCAGATGCGTGCTTTCTAGTTTCGGTGCATCATAATTTGACATGCTTTTCTCTGACTACTGTAGTATAGAGATTTATGATAAATGACAGAATGTAGGGAATTTCAGTGTCGCTCTGGTGGATTACACAGAAAATGTCAACGTTATCGTACAGGCTGCAAATGTCCGTTCTTGGAGCGTCTGTTATTTTGAATATAAACGATAAAGTAGAACAGTTGTGTTGCAAGCATATATACAAAAACCTTATTCATCATTATTCACGGATACTTTCAAGATCAAGAATGAAGATTGATAATGCTAATGGAATTCCATGGATTACACAGAAAATGTCAACATTGTCGTACAGGTTGCAAATGTCTGTTCTTGGGGCGACTGTTCTTTTGATATAAAGTAGAACAGTTGTGTTACAAACATAGATACAAGCACCTGCTTCATAACAGAGAATTTCAAGATCAAGAATGAAGATTGCCGGATATTTTAAGATATTCATCATGTTTTATTTGTTATTGTGATTACCATTACTTTTTTTTTTACTAAACATGCTAAATGTAAGGCAATGGTGTTATTTGAGGATCCTCATGTTGGATTCGTATCTATTTGCGAAAGCAAATTGTCCAGTTCCGCGATTTCCTCCTTCGTTAGCAGATAACAAATGTTGCTCGCGTGTCAGGTGTGCGTATCCCGCAAGGGAGCTAATCACAGGTGTGCAAGGGACATAATCATGCAACTGCTAAAATTCCAGAGTTGCGCGGAGCCTAAGAAAGTAGTTTGGCAACACTGTGACTTTTCGAAATCGATATTTCACGGGCGCATCTGGTATTTCACGGGTGTAAGGGTGTAAGATAGATTTCGATTTCACGGGTAAAACACGGTAATTCATGGATAGTCATAAAATAAATATCTTTTTCAAAATGATAGGAACTTTATCAAAACATAAAATAAAACCAAAAGTGGAAAAAGTACATGTACAAGTACATATACAAACACAGAAATAGTGTGTAATAAATAGAATAACAACCGATCCGTTTTTGTTACCGAAAATATTTACCTCAACAGTGGGAATTGGTGATCTACTAGTTGGGATGCAGAGCTAAGGGGACAAATGTTTTTTTTGGTTACCATGGCAACCAAGATATATTTTTTTACCGACAATATTTACCTCAACAGCGGGAATTTCACAATGCTGGTAGTCGGTTTTCGGAAAAATGTGCCAGTCTGGCTCGTTATCAAGCTATGCAGCATCTCCCACACTTACCAAACTGTACTCAAACACGTCATTGCTGTTTGTTATTTGGTTAAAGAATTTCGTCAAATATGTGTCTGTCTGTCTGTGTGTGTGTGTCTGTTAATCTGTTCGCGGCATACAGGGTCGTATTTTTGAATGTATCGCCATGATATTTGCTACATACGTCAGGAATGATGATCGGAAGGAGTGGGTAAATTTTCAGCTAAATCGGTCCACCTGTTTTCCGTGTGTCTGTTAATCTGTTCGCGGCATACAGGTCGTATTTTGCCAAGTATCAACAAGATATTTGGTACATATGTCAGGAATGATTCGATTTTCAGCTAAATATGTCAATTGGTTTTCCGTATAGACTAGACTTTAACTGTGAGTCGCAGGTTCAACACTGGTTCCAGGTGCCAGACCTGTGTAGACAATTGTTTCTTAACTTTCTCCTGAATATGCGAAATACTTTGAAAGCTGGCAGAACAGACCAAATGATCACTAATGAGAGATTTCTTGACCGCTGCTCCCTTTGATGTCCAGCAGCTATGTTGGCAGTAATACACTCTTTGTCATCTGCTGTTTTGAATATTTTAAATATTTCTCCACTAAAGCTTGTTACTCCAACATATTAGAATCACCTCATCGATTTCGCCAAATATAGTTCATGCTTTACATGACATTTCATTTGAGTTTCGGATTTCTCGCTTTCGCATTGTGCACTCCTTCAGAGTGCACACACAACTGGTATTTAAAAACTGCTGTTTCAAGAACTTTACTAATAGTATTGAGCAAGGATATTGGGCGATAATTCGAAGTGAGAGAGGGATCACCAGCCTTAAATATCGGACATACGTTGGCCTGTTTTCCCTCGTCTGGAAAGTGTCCACATTGTATAGATTTATTAAAAAGGTCCTTTAAAGGGACAGCTAGTTCAGATTTTAATTCATTAAGGATGCGATTATTGACACCATCTCGGCCAGATGCTAGATGCTTTCCCTAGAGGTATATTAGATAATATATTTTGTATATCTATTTCACTTAGAGTGATAGATTCAAGAATATAAGTCACTGCAAATGGTGTTAGAGTAGATTGGTGTGAAGGTGTGTCCGGTAAAACTGTTTGGTCACTGAAATAATTATTTAGAATGTTATCCTTTTCTGTACTATCATCAATTATTATGTTATGTTGTAGTGGTGGAATTGTTTTATTTTAATTTTCATTGATAAAATGTTTCAATATGGACCACCAATCTTTTGAACAGAGTTGTCCTGACTGTAATTTGTTACTTATCCTGTCAGGATAATCTTTCTTCGATGCCCTTCTCGCTAAAATGATGTCATTTCGAAGTTTGCGAAATGTTAACTAGTGTGAGTTATTATTAGTTTGTTTTGCCTTATGATGGAGCCGTTTCCGTTTTCTAATCATCCTCTTTATGTTAGTTGCTATCCAAGGCAAATCGGACTGTCTAACGAGTATATCTTTATTAGGAATATAGATCTCGGCAAGTGTAATAATTGTATTAATAATATTATGCGCATATTGATCAATAATTTGCGATTTTAAGTCATCCCAGTTTATTCGGGAGATATCCCTGCGTAACATGTCATAATCACCGTTCTAATATTTCCATATTTTACGTTTAAATGGCTTGTCCTTAGTCTTGGAGAATTTTAAAAGGCCGAAAATGGGACAATGAAACCGAGTCTCTTGCGGTAAAAATGGTTCGCCTACTCGGCTCATAACTATAGAGTCTTTATTTGATACGAATAATAAGTCGATAATGGACTGCGAATGTTCAGTGGAGTGTGTTATGGAGGATATACACTGTGTTAAAGCAAACTGTGTACACATAGATGTTACCTTTCTGTTTGATTAGGTGGTTAAGGTATTATAGTTAAAGTCGCCAACAATTATAATATCTCGGAAACCCGTATCAATTGCCATGTGAATTGAGTCCTCAATACTATTGGTATATATAACGTTAGTGCTTGGGGGTCTATAAAAGACGCCAAATAAGAAATGCTTTTTGTTAGACACAATTTCAACCCAGATAGATTCAATATTAGCGAGTTCGAGATCGAGTCTGCGTTTATGAAATAATGGGTTTCTAATATATATGATCACGCCGCCATGCCTATCAGCGTTTCGATTCTTCCTTTCGGGAGATTTAGAGTTGCTAAGAAGGATATTGTCAGTATTGTTGTCATCACCAATCCACGTCTCTGTGATAGCTATTAAGTCAAAGTCCTTAAGCTCAGTCCTTAATAAATCTATTTCTGGGTACACACTTTGAACGTTGCAGTTGATTGTGGAATTATGTTGGGACTCAACGAGAGTGCCGATGATTGAGTTGAACTGAATGAGTATTCAAATGAATTATCACTATCTATGGGACCTGGGTTTGGATGAACATCACCAGAAAGAATAATAATTAGCCATATTGTCCATTCTATGGAAATAATACTGAGCCGCAATTATTAAAAATTCGAGTGTTAAGTTCTGTAACTAAAGTGGATGCAATATATTGACGATACTGTACAGGTTTATACATGTTGTCATTGGTTCTAACGGACGAGAGTAAACTGTATGTATATGTAGCATTCGAGAACAAGTATGAAAACAGAATATCGTGGAGCGCTAGAGTGAATCTGCTTCGTAAACGGTAGTTACATCCGCCCAATACGGTTGAACGATGGGTGACTATGGTCACTCACGTGAAGGACGAAATCATAATGATAAACTTTGATTCGACCGTAATAAGCGGATGGTACTTACACGTATATCGAATACTTAATGCAGACCCGAGACGGCACAGTGAGCGAAAGGGACCCCGAACTCTCCTACAGTGGCTGAAATATATGTATCAAAAACACAAGAAAACATGCATGTTAGTATTTCTGACGGATATTGTCCGGACATGTTGCTGGAATAGACAAACACAGAAGGAAATGTGGATATTAAACGAAAAAAGTAAGTTAATATAGTGAGGCCTACTGAATAGTGACGATGCAATATACTGCACCCGGCTGAATGTGGAAGCGAGTGTAGAATGGAATCCTTGAGACATCGGAGATTAGTACAAACAATAATGCTAATTCATAATCATTGTTCTAGTGCAGAAATGGCGATCAGCGAATATCCCGACAAGACTGCGCATGCGCGCAGGTCGATATATATCTTAGTTGGCCTTAAACGTCTCAATAATCCACTTGTCAGTGGCGAGTTGCACAAACCAAACGAATCGAGGTGCGCTTGTATATGGTAAATAATATGCTGACTAATTATGATAAAAGCAGCAAAATGGATTTCCAATCCACGGACAGTGTTCTAGGTCATAACTTATTTCCATACAACCGTAAATGGCTAAAACTGTAGTTCAATAGTATGCATACTGATCGATTGACATAATTATGTAGGCCAGCGTAGACTCAGATAAGACAGTGTAAAGATGTGTCTATGATGTTCACAAAGACACAAGGTTCCCATATCAGCCGGACACTTACACAACCAAGTTACATGCAGTTCTTAAATCTATAATCAGATTACAATACAATCAGAGTATGTAGTAATAAACCAAGTAATCACATAAATTTGCACATTAGATGCCGCATTCAACATGATACATGCTGTCATATCAACACATGATATAGCATTATGATCATTACATGTACATGTATATACAATATGGAAGACCTTTCACCTCTAAGTAACTAGAATGCATTTTAATATCTTAATTTTCCAACCAATTCAACCGTCGCAAAATGATTTGCAAACTAGTCAATTTATGAAAAGTGGGTGTTTCTGTTCTGAAAATATGTAAATTACTTGCAAAAAGTACAGATCCTGGTGAGACAGTTCGTCACGAGCCGGCTCATCTAGCTCTACACTATTTTACCAATACCACTATACAGGCCTGTTGAAAGGGTTAATACATGCTAATGCATACTAAGTAAATGTCTCAATAATATTAAAGAGTGTAGTGCATACTATTCAGTTACCATATGTACCTCAGCTCCATGGTTTAATTGCAGATTTTTGCATTGTGATTGAGGTTGTACTGTTGTACAGGATAAACATGTTGTACGTGCATAGTCACATACCAGTCATATATCGGTAACCCAGTAATTTACATAAATATAAGTGAATTTATAACATAACTGGAACATCGTATGTATATGCTCGACCTGATACTAGAAATGCGTAATTTTGTGTGTCTGGTATTGGGTCACAATTGATTGAATGTATACTAAAAGGACAATGCCTGTTCACATATACTCAATGGCTGTGCCATGTATACAATGAAAATATCTTGACAATCATCGAGTCGCAATGAGCCACAAATCTGACGAAACCGGTTTAGTTGACCAATGGAGGCACACACTATGGTAGCTATCGGGTTAATAGACCAACTTTTATTCATCCAGCAAGTAAATGGTTTCATATTTGTAGCTATGCTATGCCAGGTATACACAGATCAGGAATGAATTAGGCCCCGGCTATGTCGAATTACGATGGACACTTACATGTAGAGGTATCTCTATACTAGTCAGTACATGATATGTAAGAACGTGTGCCCAGCATAAAGGCTCATTAATTTGAAATACATGGCGAATGGTATGACTGAGGTGAAGTAGGCAATATCCATGTAAGATACAATGTAACTATACACGTATTATACAGTAGTGTCATACGTTCCGTAAAATCGCACAAGACCCAAATTTGTGTCGCCTGTATCCGTGTGTTATGTAATTGAGATACACTATTAAAGGTACATGCCCACTCAGTAGGCACACAATGTTCTTTATGAGAATTAAATGTATAAGTGTATAATTGTGTCACTATTCCACCTGTTAAAAATTACGAGTGCCCACTATACATATATAATCATTTAGTAATATGTATTTTACTGATAGTGACGCGCGGTGGTATCAGACTATTTTCATATGCAAATGAGGCATGATATTTTTTAATTATTTGTACTAATTAAATGCGTCACCTAAAAAATACATTTTCGACAGATTATAAAGTATGATCATTGCACATAAACAAATAAATACAGAGAATAAATAGTAATGTCCGTTGGTATTTTAATGAAACACGGGTATCGCCCCTGATATCAGTGTGGAAATTTATGTCAGATATAAAATGTATAATAATGCCAATTAATACGTGGGTTAAAAGGTGAATGAATGTTTAGTTTGCCAGAAAATGTATCAGATAATGTCTTTGATATAAGGAACATTTTGTGCCTACTGAGTGGTCATGTACCTTTAAATCCCGCAGAGAACCCGTATTTCTTACATATAAAGCAATATAGAGGCGATCACTAGGGTAAGTGAGATTCACCATTACAGCAGTTGAATAACTATCCAGAAGTTAATGTTGTACTTAATAAGGCGTGCAGATACTTCCTTGGCACAGGTGGAAATACATCTAATATAGCTAATAGAGGTGATATGGGATGGAATTCATGCCATGTCAAGCAAAAGCTTGAATGCATCAGAATGTGGTGCCGTCTCTCCAATATGCCCGATGATAGTATAACACGAAGGATCCACAATTGGTCAATAACACAAGGACGAAGTTGGGAAAAGTGAATAATTAGATTAGTACATGACTTAGATATAGCTGATGTTATGTTGGTTGAGAACCCAAGTAAGCACATGTATATTGTAAAGGCGAAGGAAGTTCTAAAATTGTCCTATGAACGAAAATGGCATGATAGCCTGATGGATGACAGTAGGAATGTAATAAATGGCAACACACTAAGAACCTATAGAACGTTCAAAAACGTTTTCGGCACAGAAACGTATGTTACGACCAAGATGAGTAGGAGTCAACGTAAAATATTAGCTAAATTTAGGTGTGGTAGTCTCCCCTTGCATGTAGAAACGGGAAGGTTTACCAGGCCAAAAATACCTCTGAATTATATAACTATTGGCAAATCAGGTTCGGTCGAAGAAGAAGTTCATTTATTTAATATAATGTGATTTTTATGATGATCAGAGATCTAATCTGTTTGCTTCAGCACGCGAATCTAATGTATTAGTTGACACTTTAACGCATAAAGAACAGTTATGTGACATAGTACGTAATACAAATTTGCAGATACAACTTGCTAACACACTTATGTCTATGTTCAAAAGGCGACATTTTTGTATATTATAAGTAGGGTTTATTTTTAAAATAATATGTAAATAATATGATAAAAACATACAAGAGCAGCCAGTGTAACAACTGATCAACAGTGTTACATTCTTTTCTTTATTTTTCTATAAATATCTTTGATGTACAAAGTGTAATCAGTTTTAGTCATCGAAGTTGCTGGCAACACAGATAGACGAGATTGTTGAATGTTGTCATACTAACTTTTATCCAACATTTTAGTGATTTTAATGTGCTATTCATTTCATCTTGCGGATCTGTGTTGTCAATATAATTGTGTGATATTGTAAATAGTACATAGTGTCTCATAAGCCAAATATGGCTGGGTGTCATTTTATGTGTTGCCATTGTATCGTATTATTTTAAATGTATAAATGACATGTGACACTTTAATAACACACACACACGCACACACACGCACATACACGCACACACGCACACACACATACATACATACATACATACATACATACATACATACTACCTACATACATACCTACATACAATATGACAATACAGTGACCAGTATTTTAGTTTGTTAAAATGACCTAACTATTTGATATTTGACCCGACTAATCAGCTTCAGCACGCGAATCTAATGTATTAGTTGACACTTTAACGCATAAAGAACAGTTATGTGACATAGTATGTAATACAAATTTGCAGATACAACTTGCTAACACACTTATGTCTATGTTCAAAAGGCGACAGTTTTGTATATTATAAGTAGGTTTTATTTTTAAAATAATATGTAAATAATATGATAAAAACATACAAGAGCAGCTAGTGTAACAACTGATCAACAGTGTTACATTCTTTACTTTATTTTTCTATAAATATTTTTGATGTACAAAGTGTAATCAGTTTTAGTCATCGAAGTTGCTGGCAACACAGATAGACGAGATTGTTCAATGTTGTCATACTAACTTTTATCCAACATTTTAGTGATTTTAATGTGCTATTCATTTCATCTTGCGGATCTGTGTTGTCAATATAATTGTGTGATATTGTAAATAGTACATATTGTCTCATAAGCCAAATATGGCTGGGTGTCATTTTATGTGTTGCTATTGTATCGTATTATTTTAAATGTATAAATGATATGTGACACTTTTATAACACACACACACGCACACACGCACACACACGCACATACACGCACACACACACACATACATACATACATACCTACCTACCTACCTACCTACCTACCTACATACATACCTACATACAATATGACAATACAGTGACCAGTATTATTGTTTGTTAAAGTGACCTAACCATTTGATATTTGACCCGACTAATCAGGGGCGACAGTTATTTTCGATTGTTTGCTGTTCACAATAATATAAGCTCCAGATAAGTAACATACAATTCTGTTTAACTTATAATACTAATCAGGAAACTGTTAGTGCGTCTCCATTTTCGATTCCACCTCCGTATTAGTAGGGCTCCTTCCGTACAAAAGGTGCCACAATACACACCAAATTCTCTGCGAAATACTGTCAAATTATAGCCGCATGTCGTAGTGGGTCATATCATGTCTGTGAATGTGAATAATGAAATGGAGTCTATGGCATACGCTACAAGTGCAGACCCAGACGAACTTGCGCATTCACGCAGTCTGACCAGAGCTTGCACCATTCGCCATTCTTTCAGTTTATCTCCATGTTGATTTATACAAACAGTGTGTATCCTAATGAGGGAATATGATAACGCTAATGGTTCTCAGCTAGCATGTACACAAATGCCATAAGCCTCACCTCCCTGGCCACAGCCACATTTATGATTGCAACGAACCCCTCCTGATTATGGAGCTAGTTGAGACTCGTCATGTAATAGTAAATATTGTTATGCGCCGGCTATGGGACGTGCACCCTATACTGTTATGATCCTCTTTTGGTTGGGCAGAGCCGCTGTATGATTTTGTACCAGCTGCTATAAGTGCCCCCTTGGCCATTGGACTGTGGACTACTCCGTCACCAAGGCACGCACTGAGGGCTGAGTTTGTCTGATTGCTTTACTTTGATCTGATTGCCTGGTAGTATCTTGTAGTGAGAAGTACAGCAATCAAACTACAAGCCGACAACCCGTGCGTTATGACTCATGCATTATATATTTATAGTCATGTTTTAGTTACACAATAAAATGGCATGAAGAATGGAAAATGATTCTGCCAAACGTGTCTCGAAATTGTCAGACGCTCCTAATGCGTGGTGCTAACATAATATCACGGTCACACTTCGGTAGCATGCGAACACATTATAATTTGTTAGTACCGCGCGAAGTCACAAACCCGTAATTAATGTAAAGATAGTTCTGTGCCGGGCTGATTTAAACGAAATATTTAACATGAAATTTAGCCACCTAGCACTGCGGTGAATACACGTATCTTTGTGTATTAATAATCATATAACAGGATAAGATGGTGTAATATATGTCGCCGTAAATAATGTCCAAAGCGATTCTGAAGACTTATTTATGCCTAAATGTAAATTTACTTGCTACGAGGATGATGTTATAATGATCTTACTGTGGAATTGATGGGATAGATTTTTCTCACGAAATTTGCGTGGAGTTGTTGTTTGTGAAAAGCCAAACGTCAGAATGAATCAACAGAAAAAATCGGGGTTCTTTTGAACCCATGTGTTGGCTGGCGACCAACGGCCACTAATTTGTGGTCGCAGCGGCCAACGGCCAATTTTCGAATTTGTGGTCACAACGGCCACTTTTGGGTCGGAGCGGCCACTAAAAGTTGGTCGCTTACGTGAAGATCTCGAGACCGGCCAGAAAACACTGAACGGGCTCGTGAACGACCCAAAACAATTGGCCGCTGACGTATATGTTGCCAGCGGCCAGCAAATATTGGCCGCTCACGTGCGGTCTACAATATTACAAACCGCCCATCTCTCCTGTTACGAAACGCACCAAGACGCATATTTCGTCGATAAAGACAGAAAAGTATTATTAAGTAATACTTTTCTGACAGTACAAATAAACCTATGATTATATACCATAAAGGCATTGTTGAAATAACTCTTCATTGTTGGGCTTTGAAAGTCGCTTCGTTTCGTCAAATTAACAATCCCAGAACGCAACGAACAAGATGGCTGACGAAATGTGGATTATTTCTATTGCTGAGAATGAAGACACGTTTTCTCAATTAAATTGCTCTCTGGGATGGTTAGGCGTGGGCCATTTGACGAAATGATTTGGTTGAAAGCAAATTATCTGACAGCAAGCGTGGCTTTGCATCTAACGCTAAAATGATGGACTTTGGAATGGCTGAATATTGAACACGGATACAACAGGTGTGCAAATTGGAAGCATGTGAAAGTGACAATGAATTCAGACAAGACCGTGATGTTTTAAGGTGTGTGCTGGGTCTGAGTACGAATTCCAGGCGCACACACATGCCTACACTTCACTGCCTGTCATATCGACATAACATGGAATATAATTTATAACAGTCAAGAGTGTTAGTAGTTCCTGAGGTCCACATCAACACTGATGGACAACTTAATAATGGGAGGGAAGTCACATATGCCGGTGCATATCAATATCAGCTAATATGCAAGTTATTTGATCTTCAGAATCGTCTCACAGAGGCGATTATGAAGATCATCTGACTCGCTTGCGTGTAAAATAATTGACGAATCAAGTACCACAGCAATCAAGTACTAGTATTGTATTAATTTGTATGCACAAGCTCAACACACCAGCCGGTTTATATAGAACAATTTATTATCATCATGTGTCTATGCCGCTGTCACCTGAACGATAATAAACCTGCCTGGCATACCTGTAACTATACAGACGAGTGGTCAGTCGGGCATTTTAACACACAAAATGCATTGCTATGCGAGAGTATTCCGACAATTATTGTCAATCAAAATTGCCTAAGTAACGTGTGAATTCTTATCAGTCTGTTTACAGTTATGTGTCAAGAACTAATAGTGAGTTTTGATTAACACGTACAACGCAGTAGAGCCTGATCAATCATAAAACTAACATATGACCTACGCTGCATGTCCTGTTGAACTGGCTCGTATTGACCCGTATTACCAGGATCCGCAGTGCAGGACGTTTTCGGATTTGTGAATGGGGAAATGGTGCCCAACGAGTGGTGAGGACCATACAATACAATGCAATACATTTTATTCACTCTAAGCCACATGCCTGACACACGAGGTATACAACATATTACATAATACAACGATGGGTAAAACACAAAATGCATATGTATAAGCTCACTAGTCATTATAACCATAAAGCATTTCTTATAGAAATAGCTAAATTTCTTAATTGCTTTCCAGATTTTTTCTCAAATAGCTGGTCTTCTAAAATAAAATGGCTTGATATACCGTTTTCGAACTTCATCATAGAAGCGGCACTCGAAAAGGAAATGAAACTCGTCACCGAGAGCACCAGCGCCACATTTCTTGCAGACCCTGCTTGCTCTCGGCACACCTGTCCATCTACCAGTTTCGACCGCCAGTCTATGATTACAAGTTCGAAATCGGGTCAATGTTTTTCTTAACCTTTCCGTGAGATTAATTAAATATGTTTCTAATCCAAACTTTGTTTTAAAGATTCTATACGTAATTCCACGTGAAGAGGAATCGATGCTGGTGAGCCATGACTGATTAAACTGGTTCTGAAGCTGGGTCCTGGCGTAGTGGATCCGCCAGATAGCATTAACATCGTTCTGGCTAAGCCATACGTTAGGAGCTCCAATTTCAGTTAAAATAGACTTAAAATTCTGAATCCATCGGAAAGGAGTCACATTTGTTTCATGTTGTGTATATAATAACTTATACATAAGAAACAATAATTTACTCTGCTTCCCTGAAACTAATTTTGCCGAAAACGAAATAATTCTACATTTAATGTCAATAATAAGCGGAAATTTGCCTAGTTCTCCATAAACCATGAAATTTGGTGTGGATTTCTTTACCCCCAAAACAGTTTTACAAAATTTCAAATGAATTGTTTCTATAGCCGAAATGTTTTCAAATCCCCTGATTTCACAGGCATAGCAGAGAATTGGAGTGATACATTGGTCAAATAACTTAAGCTGACAGTCTACTGGAGTTGACAAGTTGATAATATTTCGAAATAGGCCGAAAAGAGCTTTGGATGCTTGGTCAATCAAATGTTTCTTAGTCTTATGAAAAGTTCCGTTTTGTGAAAAATATCAATTTTGTTATCGTTATATGTAAAGGCTATCTTTTTTTGATGATTTGCGTTTTTTGAAAATCACAATTTTGGTTTTTGATGCGTTTACTTCCAATTTCCACTGAATACAGTATTGATGAAAATAATTTAGAGCATCTTGTAAGCCAGTTTTTGTTTCAGACATGAGAATAGTGTCGTCATCGTATAATAACAAGAATAGTTTAACATATATATCTAGATGTTGAAACATGTCAGATGTAACCGATTGTAAATCTACAATACCGCATACATTGAGAAAATCTTCAAGGTCGTTCAAAAACATGGCAAACAAAAATGGTGACATATTTTCACCCTGCCTGACACCCACCACGCATGGGAAGAATTCTGAAAAGTAATTTCCTACTTTAACACAAGATTTAATACATTTATACATGTTTTTAGTTATGTTTAAACATTTCCCGTTTATGCGGGACAGCAACAGCTTATACCAGAGGCCATTTCTCCATATAGTATTGAAAGCTTTCCTAAAATCAATAAATGCGCAGAAAAGAGGTTGCCTTTTACTAAATAGTATTTCTATAATTGCATGTAAAGTAAAAATGTTATCAGCCGTACTAAATCCTTTCCGAAAACCAGCATGTGCCTCTGTTATAAGCCCATTCTGTTCAGCATATGTTGTCAACCTATTTGTAATGATAGAAGTGAATACTTTACCAAGACAGCTATATATAACTGTTATATTGTTATTGCCCTATAATTGTCAGGATCATGCCTTGAGCCCTTATGCTTATACATTGGTATTATATGACTTTCGATCCAATCAATTGGTATAATTCCAATTTCAAAAACATGATTAAACAGTTTCACGCAGAGACATAACAGTATGTGTTTAATGTTTGAAATATATTCGTTAAGTATAGAATCTCGAGAACAAGCCTTGTTGTTTGACAGTTTGGAAATCGCTGAGAGTATCTCATTTGCTGATATAGGCGCGTTAATATCTTCATTGTTCGGTAAATTTATATCTGCTGCAGCACCAATAGTATGTTGTTCATTAATATGATCAATGGCATTCATGTCTTTAAAGTAGTTATACAATTGATTAACATGAATGCAAGCGATCGGTTCGGTGTTTTGGCCGCCGTTTAAAAGCTTCCAAAATTATTTAGGTCTTGACTTTTGCATTTGTCGTATTCGTGCACCATATTTATGTTTATAGTTGTTCGCATGCGTAGTGATTGTTTTCTTATATATTTTACTCGCACGATGTAAAATAGTTTTATTATGTGCCGTTTTATGAAAATGATATTCATTTTTAGCCTGCATAAAACGTCTCCTATTTATACTCTATACACTCATTTCCAAACCACGGTCTGTTTATGTTATTTTACGACACCACATCACCGTGACAGGCCTGGCCAAACGTTCTGTCTGCGGTCTGTGTAAACAAATGACATATACGCGACACGAAATTATCAAACGATGATTGGTCGACCGTAGCGCTGCCCGTGCTGTCTGGTACAGCCTGGTCCTGTGTACTACGAGAGCGTTCATTGACTAATATTGTGTCTAGTTCCGTGTGTAAACTCTGGATTACATGTGCATCGATATTATTTACAAATTCGTGGATTTTATTAGGATTCCAATTTCGCAATACGTGTTCCAGCCTATCGTTGTGTGCTAAAGTTGGATTACTCGAGATATTGAAATCAAATGAAATAGCACAATGTACGTCTGAAAGTAGGGGATTACATTCATGTACTGTGAACTCGGTTGTCGAGAGAAGCAATAATGGGGTGAGTAGAGCATAATCGTATGATTACATTTCGCTTTTCCAACGCCCTTATCACATCCCATACGCCCATTGGCAAGGTACAGATTTGTAGATTTACACAAAGCTATTAACTTATATCCCCAGTTATTGGGTTTGCCGATATCACAGGATGCTGTCCATGAGAATATTTGCATCTGCTAACATTTTGCTGCTGCACATGAAATTTGCAATATCCTCATCGTCAATTAATTCTGTGATATAATCATTGTCTTGTAAATGATCACATACTATTTTTGTTTTACTGTTGAAGTCTCCAACTAGACAGACTTCGTCGTAAATGTTGCATAATCGAGAAAGTTCATTTTCTATTTCAATGTTCCAATCTCCGTCAGTGTATAGGGAGCCCTCCGGTGGGATATATACCGTACCAAGCAGAGTGCTGCAATGTCTTTTGTTTCCTATATGAACACCATCAATATTTAGAAACAGAACAAATTGCGACGATGTGTCAAGTGGGGTCACCTGTGGGAGTAATGATTGTTTTACAAGTACACATATGCCTCCGCATATGCGGGTCGATTTGTTTTCAATACGATGGCTACACAGTATTGTGTATCCAGGAAAGACAACTGAGTCATACTCGTGTAAATGAGTTTCTTGAATACAGACGATATCATATTTTCGTATGAACTGTTCAAATTCTGGGATATTTAGTTTATCCTTGATACCACACACATTAAGTGATCCAATTCTAATATGCTCATGTGCCACATTGTCCTAATGGTGTGGTTCGGGATTCGCGTGTGGCGGTCCGGGGTTCGCGGGTGGCGGTCCGGGGTTCATGGGTGACGGTCCGGGGTTCGCGGGTGGCGGTCCATGGTTCATGGGTGGCGGTCCGGGGTTCATGTGTGGCGGTCCGGGGTTCGCGGGTGGAGGGCCAGGGTTCATGGGTGGCAGTCCATAATTGGGAGATAGTTGATTGGGGTACGCGGGTGATGGTAGTGGGTGGCCGGGTTGGTATGGATGGCTATTTCCTGGTGTCGAATGTGGTTTAAATAGCAGACCATTGATGTACAGTTTGTCCACTACTAAACGACACCTAGCACTCGACCGTTTTGCATCCCTCATCACCGGATACAGCAGCTTCCTTCGGGATTCAATTTCAGGCGGGAACTGTTCATTATATAAACCTGTGTATCTGCACAGTATGATCAGGGTCTGCACTGTTCACCATTCAGCTAGTTAGTTTACAGTTACACGTGTCATGAACTAATAACGTTTTGATTAACACGTACAACGCAGTAGAGCCTGACCAATCATTGTATCCCCCGGACGAAAGTCAGGGGATACTATGGATTTTACACCGTGCCGATCCGCGTCCGCGTCCGCCGCAGACACTTCAGACACGTCCGGAGCATAACTCGAACACCCGTTGGAATATTTTCATGAAACTTAACACATGCATAGACCACGACCCGAAGGTGTGTCGCCCACAATAATTACAACTCTTGCATAGCTAATTTTTTAGTTATCTCCCTTTTTTCTTTCACGCACTGATTGAGCATAACTCGACCACCCTTTGGAATATTTTCATGAAACTTCACACATGCATAGACCACCACCCAAAGGTGTATCGTGCACAAGAATAACAACTCTTGCATTGATATTTTTTTTAGTTATCTCCCTTTTTTGTTTTCGCTCACTGATTTCCTGTCCGGAGCATAACTCGACCACCCTTTGGAATATTTTCATGAAACTTCACACTTGCATAGACCACGACCCGAAGGTGTGTCGCGCACAAGAATGACAACTCTTGCATAGCTAATCTTTGAGTTATCTCTCTTTTTTGTTTCGCGCACTCTACAAATTGGACATTAATGCATGAAGACCAGTTTTCTCGTGTGCTCTGTACACCTTACATGTAGAGAGAACAATAGCCTTCTCCGGTTGAACAATAGTGACTGGGAGGACCATTCACCTGTGCATGTGCTAGCATGTGCAAATGTCCAGATTGACCACTAACTGACCACAGGTAATTTATACAGGTAAATTATTATTACATTTCCGTAAACTGTGTTGACAATATTGTGGCAATATGTGGACCTGTGCAGATATGATATGTAGATAAATATAGGACTATTAAACACTATTATGGGCTCCAGTAGCGATCTTTTTTTTTTTTTAATCTTTTTTATTTAATTATTTTTCAATTTTTGTCTAGTAGCATAAGGTCGTAAGTGCTATATACTGACTATTATCATATAATAAAACAATTATTAACTAGTGAGCCATAGAATATAATCTGATATTCTATGGCTCACTAGTCAATAATTGTATATGTTCGGACCAGTGAAAATTGCTTTCGGGCCCAGGCTCGATGTCAAGGCGGGACAAGGCGAGACATTTGATTCCGCGGAATTCTTGTTATTTTAACTTTTAAACATTTTTTTCCATTTTTTTTCCATTTTTTTTCAAATTCTTTTTTCAATTTTTGTCTAGTAGCATAAGGTCGTAAGTGCTATATACAGACTATTATCATATAATAAAACAATTATTGACTAGTGAGCCATAGAATATAATCTGATATTCTATGGCTCACTTCACTAGGCAATAATTGTATAATATGTTCAGGCCAGTGAAAATTGCTTTCGGGCCCAGGCTCGAGGTCAAGGCGGGACAAGGCGAGGCATTTGATTTCGCGGAATTCTTGTTTACTTATCTCCCTTTGTTGTTTCATGCACTGATTTCGTGTCTGGAGCATAACTCGAACACCCTTTCAAATATTTTCATTAAACCTCACACATGTATGGACCACAACCCAAACATGTGTCGCGCGCAAGAATGACAACTCTTGCATCGTTAATTTTTTTTACTTATCTCCCTTTGTTGTTTAATGCACTGATTTCGTGTCCGGAGCATAACTCGAACAACCTTTGGAATATATTTTATTAAACTTCACACATGCATAGAAGACGACCCAAAGGTGTGTCGCGCGCAAGAATGACAACTCTTGCGTCGTTAATTTCTTAGTTATCTCCCTTTGTTGTTTCGTGCACTGATTTCGTGTCCGGAGCATAACTCGAACACCCTTTGGAATATATTCATGAAACTTCACACGTGCATAGACCACAACCATAAATGTGTGCCACGCAAGAATGCCAACTCTTGCATCACTAATGTTTTAGTTATCTCCCTTTGTTTTTCCGCGCACTGATTTTGTCTCCGGAGCATAACTCGAACACCCTTTTTTCAAACTACTTGTGTATCTGGGGAGGGGGATACACATGCGCTTGTCGACAAGCGTCCATTTCTAGTTAAACTAGCATATGACCTACACTGCATGTCCTGTTGAGCTGGCCGTATTACCATGATCCGCAGTGCTGTACGTTTTCGGATTTGTGATTGGAGAAATGGTGTCCAACGAGCGGTAGGACCCAGATAAACCTGTGTATCTGCACAGTATGATCAGGGACTGCACTGTTCGTCATTCAGTAAGTTAGTTTACAGTTACGTGTCATGAACGAATATAACGTTTGGATTAACACATACAACGCAATAAAACCTGACCAATCATAAAAAGAACATATTACATGTCGCATGTCGTAGTCATATCATGTTTGTGTATGTGACTGTAAAAAAGTGGGCCTATGGCATACGCGACAAGTGCAAACCCAGACCAACTTACGCATCCACGCAGTCTGATCAGAGCTTGTACTGTTCACTATTATTTCAGCTAGTCTCCATTTGAAGTCTCCAGTTGAGACTGGTCATGTAATAGATGATATCAGCTAATATGCAAGTTACTTGATCTTCAGAATCGTCTCACAGAGGCGACTCTGAAGAGCCTCTGACTTGATTACAGCATTACAGTATTGTATTGATATTTATGCACACGCGCAAGACCCAGCCGGTCCCTATAGAACACTTTGTTATCAGATATGTCTATGACACTGTCACCTAAGCGATAATACACCTGTCTGTTTATATGTATATTGATACACAAAAATACATGGCTATGCAAGAGGTATTCCGACAATGAGGGTTCGTAGCTAGTCATCTCCCCCTGTAAATCTATTTATTGAGATCCGGTCCTATGTTTTATTTTAGCGTTTATTTCTTACTAAATAGTACACAACGAAAGACTGCGAACAGGGTAGACCCAGATCAGACTGGTTTGAGTACACACTGTTTGAAATAAACAATAATCGTGAATTATAAAATAATAAGCGTGAACATATGAATCTGGCAAATAATGCATGCCCGAATCAGATTTTGCAGATATATAATGACCTGGATCGACACTAGTATAAAACACTACACTGGCTCATTTACGCAACAAAGCATGTGATATTAGTCCCTTTTACAAGCAAAACTGTCCGAAAATATACAATTAGTATCGGATATCTATAAATAAACTCAAAGGGAATAACCAGCTACGATCCCCCACTGCTGTCAATCGAAATTGCCTATGACTGTGCCAGTAATGTGAATCCTGATCAGTCAGTTTACAATTAGGTGTCATGTTTTGATTAGCACATGCAACTCTGACCTGACCTGACCAATCATAAAACTAACATATTACCTACACTGCAGGTCCTGTTGAGCTGTCTCGTATTGGGCCGTATCCCCAGGATCCGCAGTGCTGTACGTTTTCGGATTGTGTCCAATAAACGGTGGAGACCCAGATAAACCTGCGCATCTGCACAGTATGATCAGGGTCTACACCGTTCGCCATTCAGTCAGTCGATCACTAATTTGCTTCTAACAAACCGTGTATCATAATATGGCTACTGGATTGAGCGAACATATTATTGGCTAGGCTGGCCAGATGTGTCATAATAGCATGTTACGGTATGTGTCATATGTTTATACAATGCATACTGTGAAACTCTGATCATCGATGGTCAGAGGGCAGTCAGCTGGTAGCTGTAGGTAGAAGGTTTTGTCAGTACACACGATTGTCAACAACTTGTGTGAGTTAAAGATCGTGAATAAATTGTGTATTTACACTGGCGTTTACAGTCTACTGGTTTACTGCTGGTTTCTAGTGGGTTTAAGTGGTGTGCCATTACGAATGCAGTCGATATCTTCCATAGAGCGGATATGGACTTTCGCGCCAACTGCATTCGAGCGGAAACTACAAAATACCTTTCCATCCGCTATCCATGTTCGTTCAAGTTTTTTTCCCAGACAAATGCGGGCGTAGTAATGAAGGGACTGTCTGAAACCGGTCAAATCCTCATTGACATATACATTCCCGAGTGATTTCGTGGCCACAAGTAACTGTTGTAGGGCTTTCGAGTTAGTGAATTTCATGATTACAGATCGTGTGAAACCCGGTCTCGGTCTGCCCAGCCTATGGGCTACTTCGATATCCTCCGGTTTAATCTGGATGTTGTGAGTATCGGCTTGCGATAACAGCTTAACTTCCACGTTCTCATTCGGGAGACCAGCGTCACCTATTATCCCGTTAATCCGAAGGCACGGCCTCCGACTGTACTGCTCTTGCTCGTCTATGGCGAGATTGAGGTCACTGACCTCAGACCGTAACTTTTCAGTATGCTCAATTTCCACCACTAGGCCTTGTTTGGTCTCAATAAGTTCATCTTTAAGCGGCTTTGTAATCTCTAAAATAAGGGCTGCCAAATCGTCTTTGAGGTGTGTACGGACTCGCTGAATTACTTCGTCGCGATCGTCTGTAACAATTGAACGAAATCTCTGAGCGATATATTCGCAATCGCCCTCGGTCAGGGTGTATTTAAGCCACTTGTCGTGAACACGGTGATCGGCGGCTGATGACTACCGGTAGTCTCCATAGTTTCACTAGTTTGTGCGCTATCTGTGTATTCAGTCGCAGACAAATACTCAATGCCCGTATCGGCGTCACCGTCTGGTAGTAACTTTGATTATTTCCTTCCTATTTATGTCTGCATGTGAAGGAGAAGTCGCGGCGCTTTATTTACGCTTTTTCTTCGATTTGCTTAGCGATTGGTGTGATATATCATACAGTATATAATAGCCAGAGGCAATTTCACATCACAAACATGAGTAGTAGCAACAATGACGTCATATTACAACTGTAAATCAAAGTCTTACTTCAAATCTTCATTTAATCCAATTTTATATTCATATATATTCCAAATATTATTCTTTTATACACTTATCCACAGTGTATCCATGATTTCAGAACACAGTATGTCCGGATTCCGTTGTTATTAGGTCATTTTTATTTACCAAATTGGCGGTAGAAAAAACTCGTCCTTCATCATTAATTTACCGGAACAGTTTTAAAGACTGGACAACAAGTAGTGTACAAGTGCTAACCGTAATTACCATCCACATGGTGCCTGAACAACTAAATTAATAATAAAATAAAATAATTGTGGATTGAACAATGGCATGCAAGAGTTGGCCTATGTGTGTCATAGATTTATTTTAGTACCCAACTCTAGCACTACAAATACACATCATATATACACATCATATGCTGAGTTGCAATAATAATAGAGAAAAGAAGATACTACTGATTTTATCAATGATGTTGGCCCACCAGTGACATTTATATTATGATACTAATGGCTCAACTTCAGCATTACGAATACACACTTATTTGGTGACTGAGTTGAAGTATTAGTAAACCAACTAAGACATTACTGAATGACCAAGTGATGTGCAAGAGATGGCCTATGTATGTCATTACTTTATTTTATGACACCAATAGCTCACCTCCAGCACTATGAATACACAACCAAATAGCGACTGACCAATAATTATCAACAGAAAAAAGGCGACGACACATATTAAACAAGTGCTGGCATGAATGAACAACGACAAGGTGCATGAACAAATAATTCATAATTAAATCAAACTAGAAATGTGGCCTGTCGGCACACGAACACCCCCACTGGCAGCCAAAGAAAACGAGGCATTTTTTATTATAAGTCATTTAGCCGAGCGTTAAGGTTTCAAACGCATCAAGTATCTGACCTTGACCCTGGGCATAGTGTGATAATCCATGCATCGGTGTAGAAGATATAGAGCGGAAGGGAATTTCAATAGGTTTGACCTTTGACCTTCAACTGTGACATTGACCTTGGACGTAGGTGCGTGGTTATTGATCGCGACACACCTTCTCATCCTGAGAAACATTTGTGCCAAGGCATTTGATAATCCATGCATCGGTGTAGAAGATATAGAGCGGAAGGGAATTTCAATAGGTGTGACCTTTGACCTTCAACTGTGACCTTGACCTTTGACGTAGGTGCGTGGTTATTGATCGCGACACACCTTCTCATCCTGAGAAACATTTGTGCCAAGCCATTTGATAATCCATACATCCGTGTAGAAGATATAGAGCGGAAGGGAATTTCAATAAGTTTGACCTTTGACCTTCAACTGTGACCTTGACCTTGGAAGTAGGTGCGTGGTTATTGATCGCGACACACCTTCTCATCATGAGAAACATGTGTGCCAAGCCACTTGATAATCCATGCATCGGTGTAGAAGATATAGAGCGGAGGGGAATTTCAATAGGTTTGACCTTTGGCCTTTAACTGTGACCTTGACTTTGGACGTAGGTGCGTGGTTATTGATTGCGACACACCTTCTCATCATGAGAAACATTTGTGCCAAGCCATTTGATAATCCATGCATCGGTGTAGAAGATATAGAGCGGAAGGGAATTTCCAACAGACCGACCGACCGACAGACCGACAGACCGACCTACAAGCTGACTCCTATATACCCCCAACAAACTTTGTTTGTGGGGGTATGATAATTGTGGATTAACAAGTCGCATGCGAGAACTGGCCTATGGGTGTCCTATATTTATTATATTACACAATAGTTCAAGTCCAGATCTGTGAATACACAACAGCATGACAACTTACCAATAAATTTAAACAAAATGTATCACGGCTGATGATTGTCCAATGGCGTGCAATAGTTGGCATATGAGTGGCATACAGTTCTAAGACACCAATAGCTCAATTCCACCACTATATGGGAATGAATACACAACCAAATAGTGGTTGATCAATAGTTGTAAACAAGGAATGTAGATTGACAAATAGTGTGAAAGAGCTGGATTATGTATACAACAACATGGTAAATGATCATTGCTTATTAATAAGATGAGTGTTGACCAATGGTGTGCAAGAGTTAGCCTATGGGTGTCATACTTTTATTTTATGACACCAATATTTTAAGTACAGCACTGTAGATTCACAATGTTCTCATGTATATAGTAGCTGAGCTGTAGTATTAGCAAACCAAGACAGAAATTTAGCAACGGTGTGCAAGAGCTGGCCAATGGGTATATATCATATATTTTTTATTATGACACCAATAGCTCAACTCGGACAGCTCTACAAATACACAAGTATATAGTAGCTGAGCTGTAGTATTAGCAAACCAAGACAATAATTTAGCAACAATATGCAAGAGCTGGCTTATGAGTGTCAACTTATTGAGCTTTTCAAGCCACACGTACATCAAGATCTTGTTTCCATGACAACACATTATAAAAACAAAACATATTTGCTAATAGCGTATATTATATTCGTTGTATACTACAAGAGAAGTAGTATATAAGAGTCACAATGATACCATCACCCTCTGGAAGGCACCGGCTACGCGCGGCGCCCCACACCGCATGGTGGTATCATTGGTGACTCTTATATACTACTACCGCGAGACCATATATTTATGACATGAGAAGATACACCCTATTAGAGATAAGAATCCCTATGTTATACTCAGTATATATAATAACAATCTCTCATACATTTATTACGAATAAAATAACAACTGACACCCTATTAAAGATAAGAAATCCATAAGTTATACTCAGTATATTACAACAATCTGTCATAAATATCAACTGACACCCTATTAAAGACAAGTTATCCATAAGTTATACTAAGTATATTACAACAATCTGTCATACATTTATTACAAATAAAATATAAACTTACACCCTATTGAAGATAAAAATCTATTGGTTATACTCAGTATAATGCCTACCATAAAGCAAATGAGAGAGCAAGCTAAGAGTTAGGGAATTTCCCTAAGAGGTTTGAGAGCCAAGAAAGCTATAGCAGATAGGATAAGTGACGCGCGAGCCGTCGTCTACGAGGAGAGGCTGCGGCGTGCGGTTTCGACCGGACGACTGCCCGCCGACCCCGAAAAACGCTCCGAGAAATTGGAGAACGAGACGACGGCCAGTCTGCGTGCCACCGCTTACGCGCAGCGTGTAAAAGAAGATCCCAGCGCACGTAGAAAACCCATATACAAGGCGTACTAGAATAAGATTTATCAAGGGTTGGTGGGGAGACCTCCTAAGAGGAGGAGAGATATCGCCAGAGCTTTGGTGGAGGAGGGTCCCAGGATTCTCGCCGAAGAAGCCGAAGTTAGGGAAACTGTTGATAGGGGTAGGAGGAAGATAGTATGGACTTTCGAGAGGGGGGTAGACGGGGAGATCGCTAATCGCATAATGAATAAAATTCGCCCAGAGATGACCACGGCATGTTATCTGAGGTATTCGTGCTCTTATCGTATTAGGCACATCGAGACCGACGAAACGATGATCTATCACAAACAATCAAAGGGCAGTCCGTGGATAAACGAGATTTCAAAGCGGAGAGTTGGATATCCGATAGAGAGAAAGGTCGAATGGACATCGACAAAGTTGATAGACCAAACACAAAATGGACCTTCGTTCATTGGATATCGGTCGAGGTGAAGATGATCATCGACGCTCAACATCTTCTCATGGGAGCGGGAAAACTCCCAGACTGGTTAAGACAGAACAAGGGAATGTATTCCGTCGACACGTACAACGACTACTTGTGTCTGTTTAGGTGCATAGCTATCCACCGTGGAGGGAGACCAGACCGCTGTTGTGAGAAGGCGGCACGAGCTCTAGCTCACGAATATCTCGGGCACGATAACGGACCGGATAGTAAGGGAATCCCCCTGGAAGATATTAAGAAGGTAGAAGAGCGCTTCAAGATGGGCATTCGCGTTTACGAGCCCACCGACGAAGGAGTGTGGTACCTCATGAAGGTTCCGGCAAATTACGACGTGGTTGGGGAGAAGATCATGACGATAGGAATGTTTGGAGGTCACTCTTTCCTCATAACGAACCTCCACAAGATGACGAACAAGTACGGGTGCACCGGATGTCAACAACGGTCCACAAAGTCGTGTAACATGCACAGGCACGCGACCACCTGCATGGGTGGGAAGACCGTGGTGACATGTTCAGGTAAGAGGGTAGAGAGACCACAGTCGGCCTACGAGAAGGCGTTCTATCCCAAGGGGTCAGTGAGCGAGATGTCGATTCAATGGTTGAATAGAGAAGAAGTGGATGGGAAAGCACATACATCACGCGAGATGCGGTCACGGTGGAGAGAGGTGGGTGGCCGGCGATCCGGTCGACGGTTATTGTCACGAGACCGAGACCGTGTTTCAGTTTCACGGATGCTACTGGCACGGGTGTCCGACGCATTGCAGGAGAGGTCACGCGAGATAGCTGTACAGGAGGACGAAAATCCAAGACGCCAAGATAAGGGAGGCGAGTTACGAGCTGGTGGTGATGTGGGAGTGCGAGTGGTTGAATGAGGGGAATTCCCACTATCCACCAACGCCGCGCGAGGAGGCGACGACTCTGTACCCTCACTAGATAGTCTACGACTTCGAGACGTATCTCGATAAATCAAAAACCGCGCGACCCACCAAAGACCTGACCTTCGAGGTCGAGCACGTTCCTATATCGGTGTCGTTGGGGGATACGATGCATGAAGGGATCACACACATATGCGAACGAGATCCCGACACGCTAGTCGAGAAGTTCGTGACCGAGCTGCAGATGAGAGGCAAGGCAATCAGGGAGGGGGTTAGGAAGAAGTATCTGCCGGCCGACATAGATATGTTATCGAAGTCTCAGCAAGCAAAGATTATCTCTTGGATTGACCAAGTACCGGTGGTGGGGTTCAACTGTAGCAGGTACGACCTGAACCTCATCAAGCAGTACTTTGTAGAGAAGTTGGCGGCCACCGTGAATAAGGTGATGGTCGGAAAGAGAGCCAGCACGACGATGTTTCTGTTTACCCCGGAGTTTAGATTTCTCGACATCATCCAGTATATAGGGCCCGGTACCACGTACGACCGGCGGGTTAAGGCGTATGACTGTAAAACGGTAAAGTCTCACTTTCCGTACGAGTGGTTCGATGGCGCGGACAAGCTCGACCATCCGGAGCTGCCAGACTATCCCGAGTGGTACTCGAAGTTGAAGGGTGAGTTCCTACTGTCTTTGTCCGAGTGGAAAGAGTGTAAGAAGGTATTACGAGAAAATGGGATGAAGACGTTCAAGGAATGGTTGCAACACTACAACGACTTGGATGTAGGACCGTTCCTAGAGGCTCTGACTAAAATGACTGAGTTCTACAGGGGAAGAGGAGTGGACATACTCAAGGATGCTGTGTCTCTGCCCGGTGTATCCCTTCAGTACCTACTCCGCGGATCGATCGATGGGAAGGCGGACACGCCCGAGCTGTGGTCACCGAAGTCTGAAACTTACGAGATGATGAAGCAGGGATTGGTCGGTGGTCCGTCCATAGTGTTCTCCAGATACGCAGAGGCTGGCAGGTCGACGATCAGGGGTCAGGTAGGTAGTCGGGAGGAGAAGATGTGCAAGGCGGTGCTGGGGTACGACGCTAATGCGCTGTATCTGTCTACCATGTCGAAAGACATGCCGTGCGGGGAGGAGACGATATGGACGTGTGACGACCCGCCCGGAAAGACAGTCGTATATAGACTGTTTCGTGAGGGAGGTCAGGAGTGAAAAGTGGTTCGGATTTGCGGAGTTGGATATAGAGGTCCCGGAAACGTTGAGAGACAAGTTCTCGGAAATGTCGCCGCTGTTCGTTAATCGAGAAGTCGATGAAAACGAGGTTCCACAGCACATGAAGGACTACCTGGCCGGGACCGGGAGGAAAAGAGTCGAAGGACAGAGAAAGCTCGTGGGGGCAATGTCCGCCAAGAAGATGATCATATACTCCCCGCTGCTAAAGTGGTATCTGGAGCACGGTCTGATCGTCAAGGCGGTGCATAGGGTGATAGACTACACGCCAGGCAAACCGTTTCAATGGTTCGTGGAAGAGGTCACCACTGCCAGACGGACGGGGGACGTCGACAAGAGCAAGGCGGTGTTGGCGGAGATATTCAAACTGGTTGGCAACGCGTGTTGTGGCAAGCTGATAGAGGCACAAGAGAGACACCTGAACACCACATATACGAAGGATGAGAAGACTGTCGACCGGGCACTGAGGTCGGCGTGGTTCGAAGACCTGGAGGAGATTGGGGAGGCTTACGAGATATCGAGCAGGAAGACTCGAGTCGTGATCAACATACCGTTTCAGTGTGGCATAGCGGTCTACCAGTTGGCCAAGCTCCGGATGCTGGAGTTCTACTACGATTTCTTGGACAAGTACGTGGATCGCTGAGATTTCGAACTGATACAGATGGACACTGACAGCATGTACTTCGCGCTGTCGGAGAAGACGCTGGCGGCGGTGGTGAGAAAGAATATGAAGAGAAAGTTTAATAAGGAGAAGACCGAGTGGTTGGCGTGGGACGTGTGGAGCAACAGAACTCCGGGACTGTTCAAGCTGGGAATTCGAAGGGGATAGAGCCATCGCTCTGTGTAGCAAGTGTTACTACGTGAGTGGTGATGGAAAATCTAAACACTCGGCCAAGGGGATGTCGAAGAGATCTAACGATCTGACTTGGGGAAGGTACAATAGTGCTCTCGAAGGGGGTAGGGATATGGCGGAGAACAGGGGATTCCGAATGGTTAACGGGGTGATGAAGACGTACAAGCAGGATAAGTTGGGGTTGTCGGCGTACTACGACAAGAGGAGAGTGATGGAAGACGGGTTACACACCGACCCTATAGGATAGGTAAAAGAAAAAGAACTCTGAAAAAGTAGAGAATACTAAAGGCTCTGACGATCCGGGGGTAGCTGGGTGTCAGAAGGCACCATAAGAAGTTCTTCGCGAACAAACCCTCGAGATGGCCCATCATCCAAATAGTAGAGCACGGGCTCATCAGGTTTGGTAATAGATCGATCTAGATGATATACATTGAGAGACCACACGGGATCAGTCGCGCGGCGGCTGCCACCTTCGAGCTCTCCCGGTTGATAGAGGTACCGGACGTCAATATCTGATGGAAGCCGTTGCTCCTCTAAACCAACGGGTCGCCCGCGTGAAACGGCAGAGGGCTTGCTCGTCACCCTTTTAAACTTGATAGCATCTACAGGCTTCTTACCTATCAATCTGGTCACCTCTCCGTTCAGTGCGGAGACCACGGCGGGCAGTCTGGCCACCCACTCGGTCGATCGCGAATGAGGGTCTACAAGTTCTTTGGCGTATTGGTGTCCGAACAGTCTCTCAGCCAGGGTTCGATTGAAGCGCTCCACGATCCCCTGGTCCCGGTGGATGTTGACGCGGCCGCGTCTGACAGAAACGTCGTGCTTAGACAATAGATGAGAGACCACGCCCATGAACTCGCGGCCGGGATCGACCTGGAGAAGATTCGGCCATTTGAGAGGACTCCTCTTATATATTCGGGAAAGAGCCTCGGCCACCTCCTTAGACTCTTTAGTGGCCAACGGCTCAGCCCCCTTATAACGACTCGCTACGTCAACGATTGTCAGTGCGTACTTGTACGTCTTGCGACCGACGCGATCGTGAGGGAGAAACAGGAGATCCGCTTGGTGAACTTGGTTCGGCACCGGCACGTCGAATTTCGGGCGCGGAATATTGTGAGGCGCGGGTAAATAGATCTGCCAGATGGCCTGCTTCTTGAGCCATTCCTTGACAGCGTTTTCTGAAACCTTGGTCGCCGCCGCGAGTCCCTTCCAGTAGCCGCGGGGGATGTAGTACGTGTTCGCCAGCTTGCGCGTTAGGCGAACCGATGGATTGGTATCAAGTTTGCGCGTGTTCATCGTATGTGATGTATTCTAATATATCGGACAATCTCCAACATGCCCTCGCCAGATCGTCCGGTAACTGCGTCGTTAATAATAAACCTTTGTTGGAAGTACAATTGCGATTGGGGGTTAAGTTCTGAAGGAACTTAGGAAAACCTAATTCATCCAATCCCCCGGGATTGGTGGAGGAATCTAACATCCGCTTTGCGAAAAGGGTGGCCCCTTTTTCGTCCTCGCGCCACGTCTCGAGAGAATCTCGGGCCAGACGAATCATACCCTTTGCACCAGCTATGCGGTGTTTAAGGGCAGTGTAGCCTACATCAATCATAGCAAAATAAAGTTCGTCAACTGACGTCGTTCTATATATATATATATTTATAAAAAAAATTATTTAAAATAATTATTAATTTTGTAAAAATTATTAATTAATTTAAAATCTCGATTGGATATAGTAGGTGACGATACCCACCACACCCATTCCCACGACGATGAACGCGATCTCGCGGTCTTTTTGGGGCTCTGACGGTACATAGAAATCTGAAAGTTGGGGCTCGAGATCCAGTCCCAATTTCATTGGATCGAGACTTTTATGTGGATATGCCAGCGCGTACTCGCGGTTGGCTTCTTCAACGTTCTGAAAAGTTTGTGCGGCGTGATTTTCGCGGCGAAGCTCTTCGTTGACCCAGTCCAGATGGGCGGTTCGTATTTTCGACCATGCTTCCTTTGCGCTATTGAGTTGTTCTACAGCTAAATCGTGACGCTTGCGCTCCTCATCCACGTTCGAGCTTCTCATTTTAGAGAATTTAAAGTTGCTACCGCTGAACGCCAATGCGTTTACAAGCGCACCACCTACTATTACTGCGATTGAAGCCATTTATTTCCATATATTAACGGGTAGAATTCCAGCTTTAATTAGATAATCTCGGGTCCAAACTGCGGCCGCTACATCTAAGGTCGCGAGCCCTACGTCTCTCACAGTAAAGTCCAATTTGGGAGCGGACCCTCCTAGGGCCATCTTTGATAGTCGAGCATACCCGATACTGAAAGCCGATATCACCACGGCGTGATAAAGCGCATTCACTATCATTTTACCATCTTGTTCAGCCATTGTTTAATTATTGCATATAAATCGATCAATGTTTAAATGGGGCGCATCCAATCGCGATTGGTGTTTCGTAACTTTCTTCGGAACACTGGCTGGTTGTTTTTTCGATAAGGATTGGTGTAATAGGGGGTATTTCCACACGCACAGGGCACCAACAACTGCCAGACCACCACCAACAACCCAACTCCAATTCGTGAATTGGGGTTCAATCGGATTCGTCCAACCTCGATTGGGTGTTGAGTGTGCTTCCAATTCGTGAATTGGGGGTGTTGTTGTACTCAACACTGTTGAACCTGATTGCTCTGTCTTCAGATGTTTTGCTGTCTCTGTCCACGATTGCAACGACTGTTTAGCCTCTCGAAGCTCGGCGAGTATTTTATCTTGTTTAACTTTTCGGGTATAGTTCGTGGGCATATATGTCCAAATTGACAGTGTTTACCCGTGGTCAACGCGGTTGTCAGCGGAGCTAAGTACATTTCAAACTTGTGATAAATTGAGCAGCATGCTGTTCTAAGAGTGTGACCTATAAAAGGGTCAGTCTCTAGATCGTCAATCAATCCCGCGGTGTTTGGTATAGGGAGAAGTATACTAACGGCGGTTGCGTACAAATGAATAGCCGCCGATCCAAGAGTTTTTGTCATCTCCGCACCTAACCTAGATTCGTATCGCGCATACATTTTATCGATCTCCGCATCTGACATCTTATCCACCTGAAAAACTGAGAGACGCCTATCGAGATAATGCTCCGATTGTCCCCCAGCTCTCGTCGCGCCGCATTTTCATTTTCATTCTGAGTCGTTGCACTCAACCCAATACCAACCGCCGTTGGAGTTGGAGTTGATCCAGATTGCTCTGTCGGAGTTGATGTTTCATTATCTTTCAGGAAAGATACCGTGTTGGCAGTCGGAGTTGAGGTTTCTTCCATTAGCTGATGGAGAAGTTCGTCGCCGTTCATTATTGCTAATTTTATTAAAATTAATTTAACTATTCTAACAAGTCTCATCACTTTAACATACAGTCGACTCGCGTTATGTCGATATCGATGGGAGACAGAGAATGACATCGACATAAACGTAGTTCGACATAAAAAAATATCGATATTCACCCCAAACATTCGGTACATTTAACACTCGTGTATAATCTGATAAGAATGTGTCAATTTCCTGTGTTTCGTGCCGGCATACGGTTGTCGTAAAATATAGATTATCAACGTATCAATATTATTATTGTTTATTCTTCTAATTAATACACAATAAAATACTCTTACACGCACTGCATGTGTTTAGTGTTGACATGTTATTATTTCCATGTTTTATTGGTCGCAACAATTTGCAACATTGTTTTTCCGGCGATCACGTGATGTGACATTGACGGGTTATTGTACTGCATATCACAGGGGCGTGTCACAGGGGCGCGAATAGTGAAATGTTCGAATCGGTACATTTGTGTCTTGTACAAAAATACAAGACGCCCACGTACCGATTCGGACTTTTCAATAAACTCGTTCCAGTACAACTTCGGACCCATGTATTGCATGTTGGCTATTTATGACGGGGACGTAAATGAAAAACAACACAGGTACGAACATTTAGACATTGCTAAAGGAAGTGATTTGATCGACCAACTGTTCGTGTTTATAAAGATCGCATGTAATTCACTAAAATTGTAATTATTATAAACAAGCGTCCGTTAATGATTATGGCATTTACGGCTCGATTCATGTCCCGAAAATAAATTGGCAATTAACAAGAGTAATTTTGTGATTTCACGTCACACTGTCGTTAATTGGTTGATCATGGCTTGCCAAGCGCACCACCCGATACTTATGATCACCATTATGCTCGCAACAAAGCTCGCAGCGGAGCACCAAATTGTTAACATTGTTAACCATTGTTCAGCATTTGTTCAACATTTGTTAAGCATTTGTTCAGCATTGTTCAGCATTTGTTCAGCAATTGCTAAGCATTGTTAAGCATTTACTCGGTAGTTACTAAACGAGCGTTAAGTAATTGCTAATTAATTATAAAATTAATTAATTGATAACTTCGTAAGCAGTTGGTTGATCAGTCTTTAGCAGAAGCTTGGCGTGCTTAGTTTCCGAAAGCATCTGTCGAACCTCCAGGCGCTCCTCGCGCGTTGGGATAACGTCATTCTCTCAAAGACAGTCATCGAATGAGTCTCGGTCCTTGCAGTGAAAGAGGGCGACCCATTTCGTTTGCTCGCGCAGATCCTTGAGGACGGCGTTGTACTTTTGAGTGGAGATCCATACGCTTTGTCTAGCATGGCGGCCAGAAAATGCGAGCTCGGAGAGCATGTCCTTCTTTTTGGTCATCGCCGCCTTGGCTGAGCAATCGTCAATCACGTATAGGGTGGGCTCACCCTGGAATCTTTGGTATAAACCACGCAACCAATCGTGAAGTCTGTCGCCGGGGTCAATAACGTATATCTCAGGGTCGTCCCATATCCACTGGCGCCGCTGATAAGTCTCGTTGTGCCGCACAGTGGGACACAGGATCGTGTCGAAAGGCACCGCGGTAGGACCCCTCGAGCAAGTCGAGGATGAAAACCGTTTTTCCACATCCTGTCTGCCCACATATTATGGCAGAGTGAGCATTTCCAATCGTGAATTGGTATTGATTACTAATTTTCTTAATTGTTTCAAAATTATTAATTAATAAATCGTTAGATGATTTTTTTAATAAATCAGTAGATCGCTGATACGTATCGACCATCTTCGATGTTGAGTTGTGCGTCTGTAATTATATATAAGTACAAGTTCAATGGCCCATCTCCATCAGCCTCTTTAATTATCTGGATCGTCATACCCTCACTAGCGTTCTCAACTTGGCGTCCGCTGCCGTGTATTTGGTCGTCGTCGCTGGCTCGCATGTCTAGCCATAAGGCGTATTTGGTATTCAGGAACTCCGCGAGGGAGACGGCCGAGAGCTGCAGGTCTTTGGCAACCGCGGCAACCACCAGCAAACTGCTTTCTTACTTCGTCCCACTGCTGGTGCGCGCGAAGACCCGCGCTGTAGAGTAGATTGAGGACTCCCTCGATCGTCACCTCTACTCGTGATTTTGGGGTTATAGAATCTGTCGGTTTTTCTAGCACCGAGCGCTAACCGAGCCTCCTCGAACAGCATCAGTATACCTTTCATCGAGCGGGCGGGTACGTTGACGTTAATATTCCACAATGTGTCGCTTTTGTCTTTCGTCATCTTGCGGTGGCGAAGAACTCGGTCATAAAGTATGGCAACGCGCCCGGCGTACTGGGTTCTGATCAATCGCGCGAGTTCGGGCATCGTGACCATGTCGTACTCCAGCGAAAAATTGTCGATCGTATACGTCGATAAAATGTCGGTGGCTATGAGAACTCGGCCGTAGTCGTTGAACGTTAGTTCGTATTCGAGGCGGTCAGCCAAAGCACTCTGATAGTAGGGCATGTGACTCTCCAGCAACTCAAAGTCGAGCGGGATGCAGAAGCGGTTGCCGTATGCGGCCGCGATCGCGTTGTCGCTCGCTTTGTTATCTGCCTTGTTACCAGCCCCGATTCTAAGTTTGGTTACGTTCTTATTTCGGCTGGTGTCAATACCCAGATAGACAGCGTTTTCGCGCTCTTGCGCCGTCTTCCACAGGTCCTGATAACAATTGTAGACGTCGCTGTCATCGATCGACATCACCTCATTACCAGAAATCTTTATCATGGTCTACTTGACTATGGTGCGACCCAGGTTCTGAACGACGGTTCGGTCCGCGTCCGTCGACGTCAGCGAAATAGTGAAAGCGAGGCGAACAGTCCCCGGCACAATGACGTCGTTAGCTCCGAGGTTGGGGAAGCGGACCAAGAGCTGCTGGTTCTGGTCGATCGTCGATGGGTTGTTCGTAATAACGACACTCTGTCTCACGCCTTTTGCCCCGAGGGGCTCATGCAGTCTGCGGTATGGATTGAGTTTGCGACCGTATTGACTCGAAGACATAATTTAGTGAAACTATATTAAACCCGTATGGTTTTGTCTTTAATACATAATTAATATGGCTGATTACGATATTGACATGGATGAAATCGGCAGAGACGATTTCCGCGATGATGACATCGATGATGACATCGATAACTATGACGAAACGACCTTCATAGAGACGCCAGCACCTCAAAATACACCTTTGTTTGTTCCAGGCGAACCACGAAATACGCGTTTGGTTGATCCAGGCGCATCTTTGTTTGTTCCAGACGCACCAGGAACTACATCTGCTGGTGTCCCTATGTGGGAGGCATCATCCGAGACTCCGGCATGGGCGGGCGGTGCCGAGATTCCTGCGGGGATCTCCAAGGATGAGCTGGCGCCTCTCACGGAAACGGAGTCTCGGGTGAAACGGTGGGAGAGTGAGGTGTCTAGACACGGCATCAATGCCACGTTGGATTTCCGCAGCACTAAAAGAGGAGACCTGTGGGTTAAATGGGGCAAGAGCTGGAAGTTGCTGACGTACAAGAACGACCCGACCCGGTTCCTCGGGGCCTCTTCCTTGAACCGATATAGAGTACTCTTCGCTCGAGCTCTCGGAGTGATCGATGATCGGGCGCAGCTGCCTCAACAAATGGTAAAAGCCCTACAGTCTACCGACGAAACGCTGGTGAAGACGGCCGCCGCTATAGAAACGAGCGATATCAGTGAGGTCGCTCGTATAGCCACCGACGCTATTAACACAGTGGAAACCACGGTCAACGAATTAAACGGCACTAAGTATGACCCTGGGACTCGATAAGGTTCTGCAAACGGTCCGGGGCGAACTGGTCAATAACCTTTCCAAACTCACGGTGCTGGACGAACATATCGCGCTAAAAGAAAGAAAACTTGGGGAAGTCCGTGACGATAGAGAATCTACCGAGCGGATCAACAAACTCCTGCGGTCGTTGCGGGACGTAAGAGAAGCTCGCTTGGAGGTTGTCTCGACTAACCGTGAGGCACTTTCCGGCCAATTAAATCGGAGCCACGAAACAATCTCGAGGGTCCTGCACGAGGACACGACACTCGGTGAGCGTCTTCGCACTCTGTTCAGAGAGAAGGGCGTCACGATAGTAACCATCATCGCAGCTTTCAGCATGATTATATCGACCCTAATTCTATCTATATCGTCTCTATTTGTAGCTGTCAATGCTGGTGCCGCACCAACACCCGCACCAGCACCCGCACCAGCACCCGCGCCATCCGGCGGAGCCAAGGAGTGGGTAAAAAAACAACTAAAAACCCTCGCCAGTCTCCTGGCTAAATTAGCAGGAAAGTTGGCTGCCGCGCTGCCTGGTTTGATAGGAGATCTCCTCTCCTTCTTGTTATCTGTATTATCAAAATCGGTCGGATGGCTCGCTGAGAATGCTTGGGCTTTAATCGTGGCGATCGCCGCTCTCCTATTATTCTCCGCCAGAGAGTTCCTAAAACCAAAGCGCAAATAGTCCGACCGCCACGAGGGCAACGACGAGCGCTAATTTTTCCTCTTCGTGTGTTATGCTTCCAATCTCGATTGGTGTTTCCACTCCTGTTCCAATTACGATTGGATTAGGGGGACTCGATGGTGCATCCAATTTACGAATTGGGGTGGGTGTATCCAATCCAGCCACGATTGGATGAATTGGGGGTTTTATGAAATCTTTTTCAAATTTATTTGAATTTTCACCTCCGCTCCCGATCATCTTGGGTGGAAGCTTGATGATATCCGTGTTCACGTTACCGTTGTGGCCGATTTTTTGATTGGCGGTGGCGATTACGATCTGATTATTGTAACCGTCAACCGGGTCGTCTCGTAGTATCATATTGCTCGGCGCCATATAAAGACCTATTCCAAATACATAGTCTACTGCGAGTTTGCTTCTGTGCGCCGAGGATGGCCCAGACGTACGTGCGAATGGAGTCGTTGACGCGAGTAACCCCGGCCTGCGTGAACCCTAGACCCGTATCTAACATAAATGTACCCCACGCGTCCTGAACCTAAGCAGCCTGCTGTATGTAATCGACGTGAGCCCGTTTCGGAGGTAACATTTTACAAGAAAACACGCCACATTGCCGACCTCCAGACACTTCCGGCCCGAAAGTCATAGTCGCGGGGTTAAAATTCCCGGCGTTCCGACTGACGATGTGGTCGCCGGAGTGATCGTGTCTAAAATCAGTCTGCGTCCAATTCCCGGACTGGCCCCGAATGAGAACGTCCCCGAGGCCGGTAGTGGTAGGAAATGCTTTCTGTCTCCAGTCCGCGTCTTTTGAAACGTTAAATTCGTTACACAGTCTTTCAAACGCCATACGGTCGTATGCGTTGGAAATGGGATCCCAGGCGTCGTCTTGAGGTAGTGAAATACCTAGTTCTTTGAGAATCATCCTAATAGTATAATACACGTAAAAGTTGTAGACACTTCGGAGTATGACATTCTTGGATGTCAGATGGTCTTTATGTGAAACTCCACACCCGGCTGTTGCGCACCATACAGCGAAATTTATTTGGTTCTGCCAAAACTGCGTCGGTGTTGCTTTCCACCCGTTTACCGCCTCCATCGTAGTAATCTTGGGCAGCCTATACTGTTCAAAGATGTTAGGGAAATTGGTGGCAAAACCACTTTCCGGTCTAACCGTTACGGTTGGGTGTACAAGGTGGTTAACAACGTATTTTTGTGTGTATTTACCTCCGACCGCGTACTTTGCATTAGAATTAAAGCTAAATGCGTTGGTATCCATTGAAAGATATTATTATGTTTTCTACTATCACTAATGTTCAAAAAGAGAGTTGTGAACTTCAACAATTAATAGACAACTGCTGCGGACAACGCCGGGTAGGCCTTAGATCAATCACGTTCACGGTCGGGTGGAAAAACGTTGAAACGTTCGAGTTTTTCACATTAGAAGTTGAGGGCGTAAACCCTGTGACTTTCGGAAACTACCTCATAGATGTTCCAGATACCTCAGGATTTCGTAGAACTCCAGATGCCATAGTACCAAAGGGTTTTTGGAGTTTCGGAGATCTCCAAGCTTTTGTCGCGGCGAAGATTCCTGGTGTAGCCACTCTGGCAGTCTCGAAAGCCACGGGGCTTGCGACAGTGTCCGTTGAGAAGCGTTTAAGGATCTCACCGGGGTTGGGCTCACTGTTAGGATTTAAAATAACATACCCTTACAACGATGACGGAGTGTTTGATCCGGGCGAACACGTAGGCACGACCCCAGTAAACTTCGCCGTCACGAAAACTCTCGGGGTGCACCTGGATCGGGTGAACACATCGTACAACACGATAGACGGCACTCCCATCACATTACTGAAAACCGTGCCCGCCAGCGACTGTTTCTTTGGGGAGACTGTGACCTTAGACTTCCCACACCCCGAGATGAAAGTTTTGGAATCGGGACACATCCACGAGTTGAAGATTTCTATTCTTGATGATAAAGGGCGAGAGTTGAAGAACGATTACCCGATTTCGGTCGTCCTAGAAATTTCAAATTAATTAATGTTATAATTTTTTAAAATTAATTAGAATTAAACGCATGTTCGTAATTTATATATATATATATATTATCAACATTATTGAAAATGAGTATATACGGACCAGGTAGTTCTTCCAATTCCAATCGGGATTGGGTGACAAATTCAAAGAATTTGGAACCGACAGAAGGGGGATTCATCCCGACAGAGGGCGTCTTTTTAACTACCCAAAAAACAAAAGCCTTGATCAATATAACTATATCGGCGGCCACGGACGATATTCACAGGAGTCTACTATCACAACTTAGAGAATATGCCCTGGCTGTGAATACACAAAGTCGTGAAGAAACGCATACGGAACTAAACGAACTTGGTGAAAAAATAAGCGAATTTCGAAAAGAAGCCCGGTTGGGGATTAAGGGAGTCCGAACGGGTGTTGATAAAGTCCGAGAAGACCACCAGGCGGACCTTACGGAGGCTTATGATGCGTTGCGCTTAAAGGACTCTCTCATCAGCGAAGCGACACTTACCAAACTAGGAAAACAAATAACCAAATTTCGAAAAGAGGCCAGGTCGGATATTGATAAAGTCCGAGAAGACCACCAGGCGGACTTTACGGAGACTTATGATGCGTTGCGTTTAAAGGACTCTCGCATCAGAGAAGCGGCACTTACTGAACTAGACGGAAAAATAACCAAATTTCGAAAAGAGGCCCGGTTGGGGATTGAGGGAGTCCGAGAAGACCACCAGGTGGATCTTGCGGAGGCTTATGATGCGTTGCGCTTAGAGGACTCTCTCAGCAGAGAAGCGACACTTACTGAACTAGACGGAAAAATAGCCGAATTTCTGAAAGAGACCAGGTCGGGGGTTGAGGGGGTCCGAGAAGACCACAAGGTGGCCATTGCGGAGGCTTATGGGATGTTGCGCTCAGAGGACTCTCTCAACAGAGAAGCGGCACTTACTGAACTGGACGAAAAAATAACCGAATTTCGAAAGGAGGCCCGGTTGGGGATTGAGGAGGTCCGAACGGGTATTGATAAAGTCCGAGAAGACCACCAGGCGGACCTTACGGAGGTTTATGGGGTGTTGCGCTCAGAGGACTCTCTCATCAGAGAAGCGGCGGTTGCTGAACTAGACGGAAAAATAACTGAATTTCAAAAAGAGGCCCGGTTGGGTGTTGAAAAAGCCATAGAATGCCACCAGGCGACTATTACGGAGGCTTCTGATGCGTTGCGCTTAGAGGACTCTCTCATCCGAGAAGCGGCACTTACCGAACTAGACGGAAAAATAACTGAATTTCAAAAAGAGGCCCGGTTGGGTGTTGAAAAAGCCCTAGAAGGCCACCAGGCGACCATTACGGAGGCTTATGATGCGTTGCGCTTAGAGGACTCTCTCAGCAGAGAAGCTGCACTTACCGAACAAGACGGAAAAATAACCGAAGTTTCCGATAAACTGAAACATGTTCGTAGAGCCGCGACCAAAGCTCTTGAGGAGGCCTCTGAAAATATTCGTGCTGAGGCCCATACCTCTATCGGGGGGCTTGCCGGATTGTTGAAAACAATGAAAACGCAAAAACGTGTCATAGCAGATTGGGCTGAGAAGCGGGGCTCATTGGTTGAGGGGCTCCTTGAATAGTCGTTCGGTGCCAAAGCGAGTAATACATATGGGGGATACACCATGACAGCTCCAGGTAAACTTCTCCGAATGGCGGTCTGCTCGGTTAATGCTAATGGTAAACCTGTGGGCGCGGTCACGATAAATATCGTAGTAGATGGGGAAGAACGGGGGGTTGGAGTCAATGAACTCGCTGGAGATATTTCATCGGTGGTTTTGTTCTCCGGTGATGATCTAATTAGACTTTCCGAAGGTAGTTTTATTAACTTTGTTACGAAAATCGCTGACCCAGTGAGTTCTTCCACTATTGTCTCATTGTTAATTGAACTTAATTTGTAAATACCAATATATTGAAAATCATGAACGAATCACCGCTTCCAATTGTCAATACCACTCCATCAACACTGTGTCCAATTAACGAAAGAAGTTCAGATTTTAGGTTAAATAATATCGTCGCTATGCAGGATATTTTAGTTAGAGAATATAGAAATAGAAAAAGACACGCTAAAAAATATAAGCGCGCGGCGAATATAGCTGAAGCATCTAGTACGGTTCTGGCAAGTTTATCTGTAATGAGTGGTGCGGGGACTGCTGCAACACTATCTACAATTGTAACGGTACCACTTGCAGGGGTTTTGAGTGGAATTACCGTTTTATCTGGAATACTTTGTATGGTAATTAGGGCGTCGGGTGGAAAACTCGAGAAAAAATGTAGAAAACATGATAGAATATCCGTTCTCGCCAGGTCTAAGAAAAATAGCATCGACGTTATAGTGTCCAAAGCGTTGGCCGATAAGAAAATATCAAATTTAGAGTTTGAATCCGTAGTGGAAGAAATAGGGAGATATGAAAAATTAAAAAATGATATTAGAATCAAAGCACACGCCACCATGCCCAAGCTTGAGTGTACTGATTGGGATAAATTTAGGGTAAAACTTGGAGATAAAGTCGGAGGAAATTAATATTTTTATTAAATAATTAATTTTATAATTTTCTTTAAATTAATTATAAAATTAATTATATTGGTGCAGTAAACAATTTATTAATTAATTTTAGGAAAATTATTAACAATTTAAAAAAAAAGAAAAAAAGTTTTAGGTCCCACCGAAGCTCGAACCCGCGCCAGCAAAACCCTTCGGGGTCCACCCCACTAAGTCTTCACTTAAATCTCCTCCACCCCATCATTGGACCGATACCGCGGACCTCTCCCCTTCGTTACCTCCATCCGCTATAATGTGTAGAGCGGCCAGAGTGAAGTACATGTGGCGAAACCTGCCTCACTTTTGAGATTACTGCTAGCTTCCCAGCAATGTATATATGTGTGTATTTCTCATATATAAACCTAGCTTTGCTGGTGAAATAAAAAAAAATTGTTATTTATTATTAATTAATAAATTATTATATTAATTAATATGTTTTCTATATAAATTATATATAGCTTTAAATTATAAATATTTTTACAAAATTAAATAACCAAACATCCCGGAAATTCGTGAATTATATAACCCTCACTAAGTGTTTATAAACTGTGTACACACCACCAGTGTAAATCGATAGCCCGTTTACATACCATCGATAAGGCTATAAATAACCGTGTGTGTAGTATATATTACAGTGTGTTTATTTTACATTCCGGAAGACGTAATCGTGTAATATACGTGTAAGGTGGGACACCTAATTTACATGTTCATAACGCGTTTGATTGGAACATTGTCGTCTGGTTGGTGTTGTGATTACAACATAAATTAATTAGTTCTGTTCAATAATAATTTTTCAATATCTTTATAAGTGATATCGTATAAACGTATATTCGTAAACGAATCGTTGGGTTTTAACAATTTTATATAATACACCTTAGTTTCATATCCGATACGCATTATCCGTTTTAATGTTTGTATTTGCCTCTTGCATAGTTCTCATAATTGTCGGTATAATATTGTAAATGCAACGTTTTTATCGGAGCGTAATAAATTACGCTGATATTTCATGTATTCGATATCGCCTAGTGTTTTCATTTTATAGAATTTATATATAGGACTATAACCCCCGAATTCTTCGTAAACTTCTTCAACACAGGCATTAAAATGCTTTCAATTCCAATTGTAATGTATTATCCATTTTCTCTAATAATATTGGTAGTGTTTTTTCTGTTCAATTTCCAATTTTATAAAATTAATTTGATAATGTTTTTTTTACAGTGTTTTAAAGCTGTATGAACACCGTGACTTATCAAAAACTACACATCAGATCGATTCTATCTTTCTAACTGACTTTCCGATTTGAATTATTACTAAACGATAATACTTGCGAGCACGTAATCCCTTGTTAACCATTCGATGAGTAGCCTGAGTGCCACCGCATGGTGGACATAGCAATGACTCGGCTTTGGTCCCTACCCCACAATGCCGACATGGGCGAGGCGAAACGGAACCTCTTCGCATCCATGCACGGTGATGTTTGCAATATTCGTAAATACCGGTGCGATGACACCTCTCGTGACTACCTGTCTTCAACCACGCACACTTAACTAGAACCATTATGTTATTATATATACTGAGTATAACATAGGGATTCTTATCTCCAATAGGGTGTATCTTCTCATGTCATAAATATATGGTCTCGCGGTAGTAGTATATTATAGTCAACAATGATACCACCATGCGGTGGGGGCGCCGCGCGTAGCCGGTGCCTTCCAGAGGGTGATGGTATCATTGTGACTCTTATATACTACTAGAGATAATAATACATTTGTTAGGTATATTTCCCAAATTTTAATAATTTGTTGCCATGGTAAGGGATGACTATTTTGTAATTTATTGCATATTTTGTCATAACTGTGGGCACTATATGAGAATAGATGATTTACGTTTATATATTATCATTATTTTTATAATTTCCTGTCTAATATAGGTGAAAGAAATAGATTTTATTTTGTAAATTCAATTTCGTTTATTTGAGATTTATGCCACGTTGGAAGCAGTGAGGAATGAGCATGTCTACAGTAATGAGCAAAACAGCACGCGCTGTACGTTTGAACACGGCGGTGACGCTGTAAACTCATCATAATTGTTAAAATGCGCTCCTGTTGGGTAATACGAAGTGTTTACAAAGAACGGGAGCCTTTGCTATGGCATATTTATAATTTATTTGTTGCTAGTATTAAAACTATTTTCTCGGGGGAGATTTTCAACTTGAGGGCAAAATAGTCAATGGCGTCTTCTTACTGAAACGTTTTGGATATCTCCAAAGTATTATGTTCCTTGGTTGTGTGATAAAACGAATTTCAAACTCGTTTCCATTTGATATGACATTTTTGAAACTAGTCAGCAATTTTATGCATAAATTGTGCGTGACTCGTTTCATAAAGCTCATATCAAATCGAAAATCGTTTGCGATCCTCTATGTACAAATTGCCATTCTGTTAAATTGATTTATAAAAATAAAATTGAAATCGCGTTTCCATGGCAACCGCCGCCATCGAGAAATATTGGCTGATTCGTGATATGTATATGGATGGTTAGACAAGAAGAGCGAACATTTGAGCAAAATAGGAGAGTTTGCGTGCCGGACCTCTATGGCATATTTCTTTTTACAGAAACATAACTATAAAATATATGAACTTCCTACAAAAAGTTATGTTATTGAACTGTTATAATCCATATAATTATTCAATTACACTAATGACAGAAAAATATAAATTTAGAGGTGGCCCACCACAATTGATTGTTAAAACTACTGATATGAATAGAATAACATGTCCTGATAAGCCAGATTTCACTTGCATGTACAGTGGAACATTAAGCGAGACACTATGTCCTGTTTGGAGATGTCCCACTGGATATAATCACTACAAGACATGGTTGCATGATCTTCAATAATAAGAATAATTTATGATTACATATAAATTACCATATAACCGATCAGAGTTAAATGCGCTTTCGTCTGGCGTTACTTTTCCGGATTCTACTTGCTTTTACTTTCCGACACTGGCCGTTCCAAATATTTAGCAGCATCTTCGGACTCAAATGGTGCGCTGTTTTGAACTGTGGTCCTTTGTACAAACATGCATTTAATCTAGGCAGATCACTGTGGAATCCCTTCACTGACTGCAAATGATAACCGAGTTTTCGTACACACAGTGACACGTATATGTCCTCCAAGTGAAAGAATGGTACAGTCGGCGAAATCTCGTAGACCTTGGAAACCACGTGCATACTTGTCACGTATCCTGTACCGGAACAAAATCCTGGATACGACGGATGCGGATAGCTACGAATCGAGGCGTACCATTTTGATTTGACGTCCCTCAGTGGCGTTACTGTCTGTGAACATCTGCCAATCACGGTTGTCTGTAGTGCTTTGCTGTTGTCCTGTATTGCATCAAGGATATTCGGTATATTCAGGAACATGTCATCGTCTGTCTTCATGACAAACTTGGCATGTGGGCATACTGTGACTGCCCATTTGAATCCCATCATTGTTTTGTATGTCAAATTGGAATAAATATCCACGAAGTCTTCTTTCAGAATATCACGATATATCTCGCTTTCTTTAATAACATCTTTTCTTTCAGATTCATTGCTGACTTCGCCGAGAAGAAAGGCGTACCGCACATCTGATGTGTTATTCTGGTATGATGTCAGCCACGTGTTTCTGATTGCTTGTCTTGCAGCGAAGTTGGAATGGACTGTCATGATCAGTATTAACAAATGTATCGTTTGATTGTCTGACTTTGTCTTGCATATATGATTGGCTTCTATTAAGTACTTAAAGTTATGAACGAAACAACTAACACAGTTGTCTGGTCTTTGTAATGCATTACTATCTGTCTTAGATTCAAGTTTGTGCTTTGCTTTATTTACTAGTGTCATCGATGTATTTGATGTGATGTTGATGAGTGTGCTGTTCTTAGCCTCATTGATTGTAAGATAATATGTATCATTTCCGTTTATCAATCCACCAATCCTTCGCACAATGGTGTCGACATCCCATTGAACCTTGTTAGAAACATCAAACCTTATTGAGAACTTTGAAATTGCCAAGGCAGACACAAAGATAAAAATTGCACCTATGACACACACTACAGCAAACACTTTTGTTGCTAACGCCATCAAGTATGGTATGCACCACGTTATACGCCACTAACTATGATCAATAAATTCCAGATAAAAAACGTATCATATTGCTGTTCGTAGTTTGTTCATTCCAACTTTACAAGATGCATCCGCCATATCTTTCTTGCAATAACCGAATGCAGATGCTGCGATAGTAGCTATATATATTTAAAGTTGTTACACTTTTATAGCCATGATATTGTGCGTCGTGTGTAAGAACTGGACCAGTGTGCCGGTGAAAGTGTGTTAGCCGTCGTTGCCTAGCATTAAATTACTGGAAGCTAGTACATCGAATGGTCGATGGTCATCATCTAAAAGAAATGCAGTAAAGCTATTAAATAAACACGTTACCATCATTTTGTAATATATTAATCACCAACATGAAATATGTTTTTCATATTTTCTGTCGGTGATATTCTAACGAGTTGAATAATAAGCTGACACAATTACGAACAACTGCAACATATTTTCATTCATGTACGACCTTGTTCCAGCATAAGTGCATCCTTACGGCTATATTCACCATCATCAATCATACTCAACTCAATGAATTTATCTCAGTTAAGGAAATCGGTCACAGAAAGATACACTTGGCTTCAATGATAATTGCTTCATACAATTAATGTGATATATGACTATGAGATATGTGAATAGTGTCGTGTTACTGTATACTATATGGTACATTAAGTTGCCATTTTCGCTATCTTTGTATGTATAGTACAAGCCATCGTACAGTTTCACTACTTCGAATGTTTGACATATACAGCAAATAATATGACCGTAAAACAAGAGTTGGTGCAATACATCATAGACAGATATTAAACCAGCGTGCTATGAATAGTATGCCAGCAAACTATACAAAAGACGAAATATCTGACCATTTCTCCCATCAATCTCCAAATCAATATCCGTGTGTAACCTTTTCAATATAATGCACAGTTTATTTTTACAGTGTACACGTAGACACCAGTGACACAAATGCACTCATATAACTGCTTCCATATCAATTGATTTGATAAAGTAGGTATGGTAAAACAGGTATGTATATGTGTATTTACCTTATCGTTTCAAAGCCATTACTGGATTCTCATTTTAACAACGGAAATGACTGTGTATACAAGTGTTGTGAAAACAACCCATATGACGTTGTTGTTTAACGTATTTCAGAGTTATTGCTCCAACTGAAAGTGTATTATGTATATGCCATATTATTTGTGGTAAGTGTCAAACGTCAGAAGAGGTAAAACTGACTGATGGCGTACACACAACGATAGCCGACATAGCAACTCTATGCGCCGTGTACTATACAGTAACAAGCGAATGTTCACATGTATGTTATACATATATCCCATCATATTTAGGAATCAATTATATTTGACTCGAACAATTATCACGGGTCCTTTACTTCTAGTTGATTGTGTAACCGTAGAGACTTCCGTCAAGTGAAGGCTATTTGAAGTGGCTTTGGTACATGTATTTATAAACGTGATGCCGTGTCGTGTCACTTCGCGTGAGTGATGCATTGTCGAGTGGCCGACGACCTGCATTGAACGTGCCTGAACTGTATGTTTCTGAATACCAAATTCAAGTCAAGTCAGTCATGAGCGGGTTAAGACACACGTATTTGAACAGATGGTCAGTATGTTGGTGTCATATGGACATTTTGGGTAGATGTCGGTGGATTTCCTTGGTTTTGGGTAATTTACATAGTTTTGGGCAATACATTGGCAGTTCCGAACTTTCCGACCCATTGTATACTGCCAAAATACCCAAGTAATGAAAGCGTTTTCAATATTTGACCATAAACTTTCCAACATGCGTTACTGTCAGACCGATTAGAGCATCATTTCAACCACAAACTCGAAATCCGGGTTCTATCGATTCAGGAGACATATATCAATCTGCTGATGCCGATAGAATACGCGAACTGCAGTTATGGCATTAAATGCCATACAATTGCGCGATTTTCTAACGAGCCTTCAAAGTGGAGACTACACGTGTGGCGCGCCATTTAATTGGATAGGCATTTCCCGCATTTCTGTGACAGTTTAACCGTGTTTACGTTAAGACATCACGAACGTGCAAATATTCGGCTGCGTTGATATCATTATGGTGTACTTTGTGTGTCGCATATGTTACCTTATTTCACTATATAATTAACAATTTAGTTGTATATGCACGCATATCAAAGACATGATTTAAGTTGAGTGTGACTCATGAACAGTAATGGTAATGTGTGTAGTGACCGTCATGAATACGAAACGCACGATCGACTCACGCTTCAGTTAGGTTCACTCCAACTGTCATCCAGGACAAATTTCCCGAGTTTGAGTGGAGTGGAGTGTGAGTGTGAGTGTGAGTGTGAGTGTGAGTGGCCGTCGTGAATACAGCCGTTACATGTAGAGTATTAAAATAACTGAATTTGACGCTAATTTAATAACCAGCTTAGTGTTACAAATTGCTAATTAATCAATAACTTTCATATTATTAAAAAGGTACACTACCAAAATAAAATAAAGCAATACATACATGTATGTGGATTGTGTGTATTCGCATCACACATGTTGATTTACATAGAGATCTACGATGTATGCCGATTGTACATTTAGTTGCATATTCTCATGAGAGACTTTACTACAGTCGTAATGCAGGCCGACTTACAGCCAGAACGCACAATGGTGATTCCACTGTCGAATTAAACGATATTCTAGTTAGTTATCTTATATTTAAGGGTAGGAATTGGCTCGCAAACCATCAATACCATGGCATATTGTAACATAACTCAAGTCCATCTAAAAGTCTTACTATCTAAAGTTTCTAAATAAAGTTAACATTTACACATGTACTATGATTCCATACTTCGCATTGTGCTCCTATACTTCTCGTTGTGTGTAACTGTCCAATTGAACCAGCCTTATATACCATTGGTCAAGCTCCTCCTACTAATGATGAGCGCCACCTGAATATGTCATCAGAAACCAATATATTATTTAAGGGAGTATCATAGCCGTAGCCAGGATTTTCGAAAGGGGTTGCAAATGCCGATGGGACTCGGCGGGGAGAGCACGAGAGGGTGTCCCCTCTCTTTTAGCGAAATGTTTTGGATAGTAGATGCTCTAAAACGAGCTATCCTGGATATTTCAGAGGCATCGAATCATCTGATTTAGGCGAGTTGTGAATTACACATATTTGCAAAATCTGAAGTGATAAATATACGGGATTGACGATATGAAGACAAAAAGATGTGGTAATAGGCGCACTGATGTAATCTAAACTGGGATACCCTGATCGGTGTAAGACGCTCATACCACACCAGTAACCTCATTTAGCCCATCCTCTATAAGGGATATAACCTAATTGAACTCCAATGGATTATAATCCATCAGGGTCAAATCAGGTGAAATGGGATTCCGGAAAGTATGAATCCCGTTAATTACGTGTTACTCTCCCAGCCTTCACGTTCTAACGTATGAGCATGATACGTTTGTCTAAACGTCTAATTGTTAAACAACACATTAACTCCACACCGGTGCATCAGTTGTCACTCGCGTCTTCTCCACTTGGCTAACATTATATTGGAGTGAACTGTTCGCTCCAATATAATGTTAGCCAAGTGGAGACGACGCGGGTGTAGCTGCATGAAGAGTTTCACTGCCCGTTCATAATTGACATCATGTCCATAATGAATGGACATCAATGCTAGAGACGACAGTCTGGCTGTCCCCATGCTTGACCTCAGCCATTAATTCAGGCGCCGTAGTGTGGAAAATGAACGCTCGCACTCACATGAGGTTACACCCTATGTGCATGCGATTTTCAACAGAATCAACAGGTTTGGAAACCTGCTTTCATCACAAGCTTTAATGGTTGAGGCTAGTGACGACGGAAGGTCATCGGCTGCTACGCGTTCCCACTTCGTTTTACAAGACGTAATCTCAATACACACAACGTCCGGACTAGGCAAATCGTTAGTGTACATGTTGACTGCGTCATCAATATCGCAGTCAGGTTTCACCGCTGTCTGCGACGTGTTGTCAAAACGTGTATGCATCTCATTAATGGCTCTTTCCAGCAAGGGATAGCAATGGTTCGGCGCCAATATTCCTCTGGCGTATCGGCCGGTGTGTTTTGTCGACGATATATATATATAAAAATGACAAAATGAAAAGTGGTTGCGTTCGACCCCCCCCCCCCCGTAACCCCCTGGCGACGCCTATGCGTATCAAGAATATCATCCAATGGGATTGAAGTAGAATGAGGCAATCATTGACATTTGGTAATGACACCAATTTGGGAAGGTGTCCGGGTCTAATGCGTCATACGAAGAAATAGACGAAGGGATAGATGCAGATATAACTGTTTTGACGAGATAGATGTCCGATTAACATGTATTATGAAGATACTTGTGATAGTTGTATGATTTTATTGACTTAAATACATAAATCGCTGCGCCGGTTGGCGCAGGAAGAGTTGACAGAAAATGAACATTTGTGCGTTATGGATATAAGTCGCCCTAGGTTACAAACAGACACATCAAGTTATCCGTACTAGTACTGACCGAAAAAACATACTAGGAAGCACGTGTGTCAAAACAGTTAACCGGAAAGATACAACGTCAAGTTGGTGGACAGTTACAACTTGTGTATCGCAACCAGTGTAGTTATAAATCTTAATTCATATGATTTATCCGAACTGCACAAATATTATCCAATAGACTGATACCATTTTACACAAACGTACATATAAGTAATAAATAGAATAATCACCAGGCTTTGTTGGGTTCAGAATGTATTTCACTAGACAGTCAGGCTACGTAATTAATTAACTTGTTAATCAACCGAACTACATGTCCTGCTCGTCTCATTAAATATATTCGGTATCCAGAAAAGGCAGTGACAGGCATAATCTAAACTAAGGCATATCAGAATTTAAACAAATCTGCTATGCAAAATAACAATGAGTTTCCATCATGACCCTGTGTAAAGTGGTTTAGATGAAGATATTTGACGATATTAGAACTGCTGGGTTGTGTCAATTTTCACCGATATGGGTACATACGTATCAGATTTTCTATCTTGTGGAGCTCAACAAGATAGGATTCCGATATATATGTACTTATTCGGGTGAAAATCTAAACAACCCAGCAGTCCTGGTATGGACATTCATCTTCAATTAAACCATTTTACACAGGGCCATGATGAAAACACATTTTTATTTTTTATATTATTTATAATATGGTGCATTCCGCTTTATGCACTGATTACATCTAGCAATTCCACCATCATATGTAATCAAATTCTAAAATTGATACATGTTTTATACCTTACACTCATATAATTAATTAAGAACAAGAGTAAATATAGATGCATTAAACAAAGAAAATGAAAATAGTGTGGCTTATGCGTGTTCAGTAAATAAATGTAAATGCTCGATTGAATGGTCTAGATTGGCTACCATGGTCTAGATTGGTTGCCATTTGATATGAGATTTATGAACATGATGAAGCCTCTGGCACAGTGCAGAAAATTGCTGACAAGTTACATAAATATCATATCAAATGGAAACGAGTTTGAGATTCTGCTTATCATACGACTTCACACTCCAAAGAGCAGACAACTTTGATATATTTATTACACTCCAGTGAGAATACGCCATTGGCTATTTTCGCAACTGGCTGAAAATGTCCACAGAGAAAAGCAGCTTTAATACTAGCAATGTGCTTGTTATAAATATATCATATTATAAGCTTGCGCTCTTAATATTTATATTTGATATAAGATAGCTATTCGATATTGAAAAGAAAGAAAACAATCGCATTGAAGGAATCAAACCTAAACAATGTTGACAAGAAAGGGTTATGGGAGCCATTTAAGAACGTGTATGCACACGCATCGCAGCCAATTGACATCACTTACGAAACATATAGACACACTTCAACTGCCATGTTCCATGTCCTGGCTTACAAGAAAGCACGCATACTGTGAACAACAACACCAACAGCTTTCGTCTTTATGTTTTTCCTATAAAACCAACGTTACATTCATACAAACAATTCATAACACTTGTGATATGTTGTTTGTTGCTAATATCTACTCAACCCTTTCACACTAATGTTTAAACTTTATTTATTTTACAACGATTACAAACAAGCGCGACAGCACTTATTGTCTCGCCCTCAAAAGCGGAAAGAGAGACATATGTTTTGCTTTTCCGGAGTCGTCGTCGTCGGCAGTGGCGTCGGCGGCGGCGTCATCATTCAATGTTAAGTTTTCGTGTTACGGTCATTACTTCAACACCTTATCAGCTAGAGTGATCATACTTTATACATACCTTTACTATGATATATACATATGAATATAGGACTATTCTCGGGGCCCCAGGGTCAAGGTCAATGCCCCAGGGTCAAGGTCAAGGCGGAACTGTTCACAGTAACTACTAGTACTAAACCTAGTGCTTGGTGTTGAATGGTTTGAAGTATTAACATATTATTATTATAGCAAACACACATGCTACATATATTATGTCACTAATACCTCATCTCCGGAACTACGAATACACACATTGTATGATGACTGAGCTGTATTATTACTAGTAATAACCATACACGATATTACTGATTGCTCAAGTGATGTGCGTGCAAGAGCTGGCATACGGGTGTCAACGGGTGTCAACAATTTATGAAACCAATAGCTCACCACCAGCACTGTGCATACACAACCAAATAGTGACTGTCCAATAGTTTTAACAGAAAATGAAAAACGCAAAACCTGGACAACAAGTAGTGTACAAGTGCTAACCCTAATGACCAACCACATTGTGCCTAAACAAAGAAATTAATAATTAATTAAATTAAAATAATTGTGGATTGACCAATCACATGCAAGAGCTGGTCTATGTGTGTCATAACTTTATTTTATGACACCAATAGATCAACTCTAGTACTACAAATACACACCATATATTGACTGAGTTGTAGTAATAATAGAGAAAAGAAGATACTACTGATTTTAGCAATGATGTTGGCCCACCAGTGACATTTATATTATGACACTAATGGCTCAACTTCAGCATTACGAATATACACTTATTTGGTGACTGAGTTGAAGTATTAGTAAACCAACTAAGACATTACTGAATGACCCAGTGATGTGCAAGAGATGGCCTATGTATGTCATTACTTTATTTTATGACACCAATAGCTCACCTCCAGCACTATGAATACACAACCAAATAGCGACTGACAAATAAGTATCAACAGAAAAAAGGCGACGACACATATTGAACAAGTGCTGGCATGAATGAACGACAAGGTGCATGAACAAATAATTAATAATTAAATCAAATAATTGTGGATTAACAAGTCGCATGCGAGAATTGGCCTATGGGTGTCCTAGATTTATTATATTACACAATAGTTCAAGTCCAAATCTGTGAATACACAACAGCATGACAACTTACCAATACATTTAAACAAAATGTATCACGGCTGCTGATTGCAATAGTTGGCCTATGGGTGGCATACAGTTCTAAGACACAAATAGCTCAATTCCACCACTATATGGGAATGAATACACAACCAAATAGTGGCTGATCAATAGTTGTAAACAAGGAATGCAGATTGAAAAATAGTGTGAAAGAGCTGGATTATGTATACAACAACATGGTAACTGATCGTTGCTTATTAATAAGATGAGTGTTGACCAATGGTGTGCAAGAGTTAGCCTATGGGTGTCATACTTTTATTTTATGACACCAATAGTTTAACTACAGCACTGCAGATTCACAATGTTCTCATGTATATAGTAGCTGAGCTGTAGTATTAGCAAACCAAGACAAATATTTAGCAACGGTGTGCAAGAGCTGGCCTATGGGTATATATCATATATTTATATTATGACACCAATAGCTCAACTCGGACAGCTCTACAAATACACAAGTATATAGTAGCTGAGCTGAGCTGTAGTATTAGCAAAACAAGACAATAATTTAGCAACAATGTGCAAGAGCTGGCTTATGGGTGTCAACTTATTGGGCTTTTTAAGACACACGTATATCAAGATCTTGTTTCCATGACAACACATTATAAAAACAAATCATATTTGCTAATAGCGTATATTATATTCGTTGTATAATACTAGAGACAGTAATACATTTGTTAGGTATATTTCCCAAATTTTATTAATTTGTTCCCATGGTAAGGGATGACTATTTTGTAATTTATTGCATATTTTGTCATAACTGTGGGCACTATATGAGAATAGATGATTTACGTTTATATATTATCATTATTTTTATAATTTCCTGTCTAATATAGGTGAAAGAAATAGATTTTCTTTTGTAAATTCAATTTTGTTTATTTGAGATTTATGCCACGTTGAAATATGTTCCATATTTAATATAAGGTTCGACCACGTGCAGTCTTGGGTAAGCGTTTACCGTGGCACGAGGGTACTTGTTGAACTACATGGCCGTAGGCCGTGGGTTCAAACAGTTCCCGAGTGCCACGGCAAATAGTTTACACACGGATGGACATGCTCGGACGTTATTGTTACATTTCCGTCGGAAATATCGTGTAGTTTGAGCATATATGCAGTACCTTCGGTACTTTGATAATCTGTTCCATTCAAACAGCTGATTTACGTAAGATGTATACCTATTCCGGGGCCGCAGTATACGTCGCGTAATTCAGCCGAATCAAGTTTAAAAAATCAACGCGGCCGATGTGAACTGGTCTGGCGACGTAATGACGCGTTATAGTAACGTTATGAAACAAATGCATTACGTATTGTAATGTGTTGGCTTGGCAGAGGAATGAGCATGTCTACAGTAATGAGCAAAACAGCACGTGCTGTACGTTTGAACTATGGGTGTCATACATTTATTTTATGACACAAATAGCTAAACTACAGCACTACAGGTTCACAATTTTCTCTGTATATAGTAGCTGAGCTGTATTATTAGCATACCAAGATAGGAATTTAGCAACGGTGTAGAAGAGCTGGCCTATGGGTATATATCATATATTTATATTATGACACCAATAGCTCCTTTCGGACAGCTCTACAAATACACAAGTACATAGTAGCTGAGCTGTAGTATTAGCAAACCAAGACAATACTTTAGCAACAATGTGCAAGAGGTGGCTTATGGGTGTCAACTTATTGGGCTTTTTAAGCTACACGTATATCAAATTCGTCAACACGAAACATAACTTTTTGGAAGAACGGTTTGAAGATCTTGTTTCCATGACAACACATGATAAACGCAAAACATATTTTGCTAATAGCGTATATTATATTCGTTGTATAATACTAGATACAATAACACGTTTGCTGAAGAATTAGACACCTCTAAACAATATTTAGGTATATTTCCCAAATTTTATTTATTTGTTGCCATAAGGGATGACTATTTTGTAATTCATTGCATGTTTTGTCATAAATGTGGGCATTAGATGAGAATAGATGATTTGCATTCATATAGTATCATGATTTTTATAATTTACTGTCTAATATATGTAAAATAAATTTTGTTAATTTTTGGAGATTTGTAAAAAAAAAACAAAAAAATATACCCATGATCATTTGTATATGTGTTTTACAGTTACATGTACGCAATACAATCCTGATAGTCACTAACCTCAACCAGTGTTCATCAATCTATCTCAACTGTAAAATGGTACAAAAATCCAATTTCCATTACAAATGCCACGTTGAAATATATACCATATTTAATATAAGGTTCGACCATGTGCAGCGTTGGATAAACGTTTGTCGTGGCACCAGGGTACTGTTTGAACCCATGGTCGTATGCCGCGGGTTCAAATAGTTCCCGAGTGTCACGGCAAATAGTTTACCCACAGCTGGATATGGTCGAACATTATTGTTACATTTCCGTCGGAAATATCGTGTAGTTTGAGCATATATGCAGTACTTTCGGTACTTTGATAATCTGTTCCATTCAAACAGCTGATTTACGTACTATGTATACCTATTGCGGGGCCGCAGTACACGTCGCGTGATGCAGCCGAATCACGTTTAAAAAAATCAACGCGACCGAAGTGAACTGGTCTGGTGACTGAATGACGCGTTCTAGTAACGTCATGAAACACATGCATTACTATTGTAATGTGTTGTCTTGGCCCAGGAATGAGCATGTCTACAGTCATACGCAAACAGAACGCGCTGTAATGTTTGAACACGGCTGTGAGCGGTATCGAACAACGGTAGCCATGTAACAATAAATAATAAATGGTCCGCAGAAGCTGTATTTCAACGTATTTTAATACTAACGATATCATAAAACCAACAACTTTGGAACTAAACTATGGAACAAGAGAATGATTTTGAATAAAAACAGTAAATGTATTTATCACATGAAAACCTTGTTATGACTTATTGTAAGCCATTTCGTAAATGTGATATGACACACATGTAATAACACCTGCAGCGAATTTAATTGGTTGGCCGCATCACCCCAATTACATATTCGTATTATGCGCTAATGTTATGCCAAACGAACAAAAGGAAGACGTTCCAAATGACATCCCTAATGGCGCGACAAAACAACGTTGAATTGACATTGACATTGACGTCATCCTGATATACGTGGGTGACAGGTGGGAGCACGCGATGGGCAATTTAACGATCGGGGTTCATCCTTACCGGAATCCCGACTGGAGACCTGGTTTGGCCCTCACATACGTCTTCGGCATTTTGTATGTGACAGTTGAATCTGGTTATACCCCTTATGTGAGTATTACGATATTCGTAATACTATTTTAGGGGAAGGGGCCAAGTGACTTGGCGTGGTATGGACCTGGCACCAGGTCAGGTTGTTCTAATTTCAGGGCTGAATATATTTGTTCTCGATCTAAATATTCCGTTCTGATTTTGGGATTTCGCCCCCAATGCAGCAGTTTAAAATGGGATCGAACCCGTTTGCATATAAATGTCATTAGCAGCTTCGGTGACTATTTTCTCGGGGGAGATTTTCAACTTGAGGCGAAAATAGTCAATGGTGTCTTCTCACTGAAACGTTTTGGATATCTCCAAAGTATTATGTTCCTTGGTTGTGTGATAAAACGAATTTCCATTTGATATTAAATTTAAGAAACTCGTCAGCAATTTTATTCATAAAAAATGCGTGACTCGTTTCATAAAGCTCATATCAAATGGAAACTCGTTTGAGATCCTCTATGTACAAATTGCCATTCTGTTAAATTGATTTCTTAAACAAATGAAATCCCGTTTCTATGGCAACCGCCGCCATCGAGATATATTGGCTGATTCTTGATATGTATATGGATGGTTACACAAGAAGGACGAACATTTGAACAAAATAGGAGATTTTGCTTGCCGGACCTCTATTGCAAATTTTTTTTTTACAGAGAATTGGTCTTAAAACCTAACTATAAAATATATGAAATTCCTACAATAATTTATGTTATTGAACGGTTATAATCCATATATTAAATTACACTATTGACAGAAAATTATAAATTTAGAGGTGGCCAACCACAATTGATTGTTAAAACTACTGATATGAATAGAATAACATGTCATGATAAGCCAGATTTCACTTGCATGCACAGTGGAACACTAAGCGAGATACTATGTCCTGTTTAGAGATGTTCCACTGGATATAATCACTACAAGACATGGTTGCATGATTTTCAATAATAAGAATAATTTATGGTTACATATAAATTACCATATAACCGATCAGAGTTAAATGCGCTTTTGTCTGGGGTTTCTTTTCCGAGAGCCACTACTGGTTTTTTCTTTCCGACACTGGCCGTTCCAAACATTTAGCAGCATCTTCGGACTCAAACGGTGCGCTGTTTTGAGCTGTGGTCCTTTGTACAAACATGCATTTACTCTAGGCAGATCACTATGGAATCCCTTCACTGACTGCAAATGATAACCGAGTTTTCGTACACACAGTGACACGTATATGTCCTCCAAGTGAAAGAATGGTACAGTCGGCGAAATCTCGTAGACCTTGGAAACCACGTGCATACTTGTCACGTATCCTGTACCGGAACAAGATCCTGGATACGACGGATGCGGATAGCTACGAATCGAGGCGTACCATTTTGATTTGACGTCTCTCAGTGGCGCTTCTGTCTGTGAACATCTGCCAATCACGGTTGTCTGTAGTGCTTTGCTGTTATCATGTATTGCATCAAGGATATTCGGTATATTCAGGAACATGTCATCGTCTGTCTTCATGACAAACTTGGCATGTGAGCACACTGTGACTGCCCATTTGAATCCCATCATTGTTTTGTATGTCAGATTGGAATAAATATCCACGAAGTCTTCTTTCAGAATATCACGATATATCTCGCTTTCTTTAATAACATCTTTTCTTTCAGATTCATTGCTGACTTCGCCGAGAAGAAAGGCGTACCGCACATCTGATGTGTTATTCTGGTATGATGTCAGCCACGTGTTTCTGATTGCTTGTCTTGCAGCGAAGTTGGAATGGACTGTCATGATCAATATTAACAGATGTATCGTTTGATTGTCTGAGTTTGTCTTGCATACATGATTGGCTTTTATTAAGTACTTAAAGTTATGAACGAAACAACTAACACAGTTGTCTGGTCTTTGTAATGCATTACTATCTGTCTTAGATTCAAGTTCATGCTTTGTTTTATTTACTAGTGTCATCGATGTATTTGATGTGACGTTAATGAGTGTGGTGTTCTTAGGCTGATTGATTGTAAGATAATATGTATCATTTCTGTTCATCAATCCTCCAATCTTTCGCACAATGTTGTTGACATTCCATTGAACCATGTTAGAAACGTCAAACCTTACTGAGAACTTTGAAATTGCCAAGGCAGAGATACACACACAAATTGCAACTATAGCACAAACTACAGCAAACACTTTTGGTACTGAAGCCATCACGTATGGTATGCACCACGTTATACGCCACTAACTACACATCAATACATTCCAGATAAAAAACGTATCATATTGCTGTTCGTAGTTTGTTTATTCCAAATTTACAAGATGCATCCGCCATATTTGTCTTGCCATAACCGAATGCAGATGCTGCGATAGTAGCTATATATAGATAAAGTCGTTACACTTTTATAGCCATGATATTGTGCGTCGTGTGTAAGAAACGGACCAGTGTTCCAGTGAAAGTGTGTTAACCGTCGTTGCCTAGCATTAAATCACTGGAAGCTAGTACATCGAATGGTCGATGGTCGTCATCTAAAAGAAAAGTAAGTGAAGTAAAGCTATATAAACACGATACCATCGTTTTGTAATGTATTAATCACCAAAATGAAATATGTTTTTCATATTTTCTGTGGGTGTAATCTAACGAGTTGAATAATAAGCTGACACAATTACGAACAACTGCAACATATTTTAATTCACGTACGACCTTGTTCCAGCATAAGTGCATTCTTACGGCTTCATACAATTGATGTGATATATGACTATGTGATATGTGAATAGTGTCGTGTTACTGTATACTATATGGTACATTGTGTTGCCATCTTCGCTATCTTTGTAAGTATAGTACAAGCCATCGTACAGTTTCACTTCTTCGAGTGTTTGACATACATGTATACAGAAAATAATATGACCGTAAAACAAGAGTTGGTGCAATAAGTACATCATTGACATATAGTACAAGCCAACGTACAGTTTCAACACTTCGAATGTTTGACATATACAGCAACTAATATGATCGTAAAACAAGAGTTGGTGCAATACACCATAGACAGATATTACACCAGCGTGCTATACATAGTATGCCAGCAAACTATACAAAGGACGAGATATCTGACCATTCCTTTCATCAATCTCCAAATTAATATCCGTGTGTACCCTTTTCAATATGATACACAGTTTATTTTTACAGTGTACACGTACACCCCAGTGACACCAGTGCACTCAGATAACTGCTTCCATATCAATGGATTTGATAAAATATGTATGGTAAAACAGGTATATATATGTGTGTATTTACCTTACTGTTTCACAGTCATTACTGGATTCTCATTTTAACAACGGAAATGACTGTGTATACAAGTGTTGTGAAAACAACCCATATGACGTTGTTGTTTAACGTTATTGCTCCAACTGAAAGTGTATTATGTATATGCCATATTATTTGTGGTAAGTGTCAAACGTCAGAAGAGGTAAAACTGACTGATGGCGTACACACAACGATAGCCGACATAGCAACTCTATGCGCCGTGTAGTATACAGTAACAAGCGAATGTTCACATGTATGTTATACATCTATCCCATCATATTTAGGAATCAATTATATTTGACTCGAACAATTATCACGGGTCCTTTACTTGTAGTTGATTGTGTAACCGTAGCGACTTCCGTCAAGTGAAGGCTATTTCAAGTGACGTTGGTACATGTATTTATAAACGTGATTCCGTGTAGAATCACTTCACGTGTGTGATGGATTTTCGAGTGACCGGCGACCTGCCTTGAATGTGCCTCAACTGTATGTTTCTGAATACCAAATTCAAGTCAAGTCAGTCATGAACGGGTTAAGACAAAAGTATTTGAACGGATGGTCAGTATGTTGGTGTCATATGGACATTTTGAGTAGATGTCGGTGGATTTCCTTGGTTTTGGGTAATTTACATAGTTTTGTGCAATACTAATACTCAGTCATTACACACGACAAAAGTCGCCAATTATCTACACATTCGCCGTTCCGAACTTTCCGACCCATTTGATACTGCCAAAATACCCAAGTAATGAAAGCGTTTTCAATATTTGACAATAAAAGTTCCAACATGCGTTACTGTCAGACCGATTAGAGCATTATTTCAACGACAAATTCGAAATCCGGATTCTATCGATTCAGGAGACATATATCAATCTGCTGATACCGATAGAATACGTGAACTGCAGTTATGACATTAAATGCCATACAATTGCGCGATTTTCTAACGATCCTTCAAAGTGGAAACTACACGTGTGGCGCGCCATTTGATTGGATAGGCATTTCCCGCATTTCTATGACAGTTTAACCGTGTTTACGTTATGACGTCACGAACGTGTAAATATTCAACTGCTTTGATATCATTATGGTGTACTTTGTGTGTCGCATATGTTGCCTTATTTCACTATATAATTAACAATTTAGTTGTATATACACGCATATCAAAGACATGATTTAGGTTGAGTGTCACTCCTGAACAGTAATGGTAATGTATGTAGTGACCGTCATGAATGCGAAACGCACGCTCGACTCACGCTTCAGTAAGGCTCACTCCAACTGTCATCCAGGACAAATTTCCCGAGTTTGAGTGGAGTGGAGTGTGAGTGTGAGTGGCCGTTGTGAATACAGCAGTTTCATGTAGACTAGTAAAATAACTGAATTTGACGCCAATTTAATAATCAGCTTAGTGTTACAAATTGCTAATTAATCAATAACTTTCATATTATTAAAAAGGTACACTGCCAAAATAAAATAAAACAATACATAAATGTATGTGGATTGTGTTTATTCGCATCACACATGTTGATTTACATATAGATCTACGATGTATGCCGATTGTACATTTAGTTGTATATTCTCATGAGAGACTTTACTACAGTCGTAATACAGGCCGACTTACAGCCAGAACGCACAAAGGTCATTCCACTGTCGAAATGAAACGATATGCTAGTTAGTTATCTTATATTTAAGGGTAGGAATTGGCTCGCAAATCATCCATACCATGGCATATTGTAGTGTTGCTGGGATTTTAATTAACAGAACTGAAGTCCATCTAAAATTCTTACTATCTAAAGTTTCTAAACAAAGTTAATATTTACACATGTACTATGTTTCCATACTTCGCAGTGTGCTCCTATACTTCGCGTTGTGTGTAACTGTCTAAATGAACCAGCCTTATATACCATTGGTCAAGTTTCTCCTACTGATGATGAGCGCCACCTGAATATGTCATCCGCAACCAATACAGTATTTAAGGGAATATCATAGGCGTCGCCAGGATTTTTGAAAGTGGTTGCGAGTGCCGAAGAGACTCGGTGGGGAGAGCATGAGAGGGGTGTCCCCTCTCTTTTAGCGGGTGGTATTTTTTTGGATAGTAGATGCTCTCAAACGAGTTATCCTGGTTATTTCAGAGGCATCGAATCTGTTTAGGCGAGTTATGAATTACACATATTCGCAAAATCTGAAGCGATAAATATACGGGATTGGCGATATGAAGACAAACATATGTGGTAATAGGTGCACTGATGTAATCTAAACTAGGATACCCTGATCGGTGTGAGGCACCCATACCACACCAGTAAACTCATTTAGTCTATCCTCTATAAGGGATACACACAACGTTCGGACTGGGCAAATCGTTGGTGTACATGTTGACTGCGTCATCAATATCGCAGTAAAGTTTCGAGCATATGATACTTGGTACCAAACAAAGTAATTTCACCGCTGTCTGCGACGTGTTGTCAAATCGTGTATGCATCTCATTAATGGCTCTGTCCAGCAAGGGGATAGCAATGGTTCGGCGCCAATATTCCTCTGGCGTATCGGCCGGCGTGTTTTGTCAACGAAAATATATATATATATTTAAAAAATGACAAAATGAAAGTGGTTGCGTTCGCACGCCCCGCAAATCCCCTGGCGACGCCTATGAGTATCAAGAATATCATCCAATGGGATTAAAGTAGAATGAGGCAATCCTTGACATTTGGTAATGTCACCAAGTTGGGAGGGTGTCGGGGTCTTCTAATGCGTCATACGAACATATAGATGAAGGGATAGATGCAGATATAACTGTTTTGACGAGATAGATGTCCGATTAACATGTATTATGAAGATACTTGTGATAGTTGAATGATTTTATTGACTTAAATACATAAATCGCTGCGCCCGTTGGCGCAGGAAGAGTTGACAGAAAATGAACATGTGTGCGTTATGGATGTAAGTCGCCCTGGGTTACAGACAGACACATCAAGTTATCTGTACTAGTACTGACCAAACAAACATACTACATGTAGGAAGCACGTGTGTCAAAACAGTTAACCGGAAAGATACAACGTCAAGTTGGCGGAAAGTTACAACTTGCGTATCGCAACCAATGTAGTTATAAATCTTAATTCATATGATTTATCTGAACTGCACAAATATTATCCAATAGACTGATACCATTTTAAACAAACGTACATATAAGTAATAAATAGAATAATCACCAGGCTTTGTTGGGTTCAGAATGTATTTCACTCGACAGTCAGGCTACGTAATTAATTAACTTGTTAATCAACCGAACTACATGCTCTGCTCGTCTCATTAAATATATTCGGTATCCAGAAAAGGCAGTGACAGGCATAATCTGACCTAAGGCATATCAGGATTTAAAAAATCTACTATAAAAACATAACAATGAGTTTTCATCATGGCTCTGCCGTAAAGTGGTTTTGTTGAAGATGTTTGACAATATTAGGACTGCTGGGTTGTGTCAATTTTCACCGATATGGGTACATACATATCTGATTTTCAATATGTTGAACTCAACAATATAGGATTCAGATATATATGTACTTATTCGGGTGAACATATAAACAACCAAGCAGTCCTGGTATGGACATTCATCTTCAATTAAACCATTTTACACGGGGCCATGATGAAAACACATTTTTATGAGAATACGCCATTGACTATTTTCGCAACTGGCTGAAAATCTCCACAAAGAAAATCAGCTTTAATACAAGCAATGCGCCTGTTATAAATATTATAAGCTTGCGCTCTTAATATTTATATTTGATATAAGATAGCTATTCGATATTGAAAAGAAAAAAAGCAATCGCATTGAAGGAATCAAACATAAACAATTTTGACAAGAAAAGGTTATGGGAGCCATTTTAGAACGTGTATGCACACGCATCGCAGCCAATTGACATCAATTACGAAACATATAGACACACTTCAACTGCCATGTTCCATGTCCTGGCTTACAAGAAAGCACGCATACTGTGAACAACAACACCAACCGCTTTCGTCATTATTGTGTTCCTATAAAACAAACGTTGCATTCATACAAACAATTCATAACACTTGTGATATGTTGTTTGTTGCTAATATCGACTCAACCCTTTCACACGAACGTTTAAACTTTATTTATTTTACAACGATTACAAACAAGCGAGACAGCATTTATTGTCTCGCCCGCGAAAGCGGAAAGCGAGATATAGGTTTTGCTTTTCCGGAGTCGTCGTCGTCGGCAGTGGCGTCGGCGGCGGCGTCATAATTCAATGTTAAGTTTTCGTGTTAAGGTCATTACTTCAACACCTTATCAGCTACAGTCATCAAACTTTATACATACCTTTACTATGATATGTAGATGAAAGGAGAATAACACATTACCAAAAAAGCGATACATTTGCATTATATAGCTGTATTAAAGACATATCGTGGCTTTACTTGACTTGTATTTATTACAACCCCACATATATTTGGTTTTAAATTTCCATTATTTATGCGCTCTACACTCCATGGGGATTTTAAGCGGCCTCCATTAAAATCATGTGATATGCAACCGCGCCGTGACGTAGTTGTAAAGCGTATCTGCCCCCGGTGTGTTTAACGGGTACTGCCCATTTGTGGCTGTGATTGGAGAAATGGGGTTTGGGTATTTGTAACCAGTATAGCTCCTGATCAAATATCCCACTTCTGTAGCCTGATAATTATACATATTGTTTAGAAGCAGGACATGTGTTTCATTGATGGAAAGGTAAACAATCCAGATCCTGAGCAGACGGTTGTTGATACAATTGTGCATACAGTTGTGTATACAGTTGTGCATACAATTATCAGACTGTTGCTTTTTGCAAGCTAATCTAGCACTAAGCTAATGGCAGAGACAATATGCCAGGTTTAGTAAAATAGTGAACCATATTTCATATCAAAGAGTGTCATATACTGCCATCTGAATTTCAAAGATATTGTAGTCCCCTGGTTAGCCCCAGGGATGTTTCTGATGGTCGTAAAACATATTTACACAGCACATGAGAAATCACCACTTGTTGCTGTGTCATAAGAATTATATATTTCATTAGGTAGATCCTGCTTCAGGGTTTGGCAAAATTTTATTTTTACTTTAATTTCAGTTATATTCAGCAAATAAATACAGATTAGCGGCTACATCAATTATTTGACTTTGTATGGTACAGTATCGTACTGTAGACTTTGTATTTTGCTGGTTGCAAACATGATCCTGCCTGTTTTGTAATGAAACAATATAGGTCAATTATTTTGAGGAGGAAATCTCCCTCAAAACTAATATTTCAGTATGGTACATAAGAAAACACACCAGTGCATTAGACCATCCGTACACTCATGGATATGATTGTTTCAATTAGAGAGTAATGCATTATACTGCAGATTGTAATGATTGTTTGACTGGATGGCACAATAAGCATGGCTTAGTTAGAGTAACTATTAATGGGTAACACGCGTCTGAATAACGGTGTGAACAAGAAGGGTCGATTTGTGGACAAGATATACAGAAATGGAATAATTTATCAACATACGTATTACGAGGTCGATTTTGTTAGTTTATTAATCTGATTATATATTATTTAAAACTTGGGTGATGTTTTGGTCAAAGAGATGCCATTTTTACCTGGGATCGTTTTGACCCGGGGCCGTTTTCACCAGCTCCCATTTTACCGATTAGGTGATATGCTTGTACACGGCTCCGCACTCTGGCGTCACGGCTATCCAAGATGGCGACTTACATGCGATTTGAAGCCAGTTACAAAACATGAATAATAATGGCATTGCTCGTTTTTTTCGCGACGTTATCTATCGCGTTCGTGTTATTTCGGTATTATTTATTGATTTAATATGAATCCAGCGAGTCCGTTCCTATCTTTTAATATAGGACTATTCTCGGGGCCCCAGGGTCAAGGTCAAGGCCCCATGGTCAAGTTCAAGGTGGAACAAGGCGAGACATTTGATTCCGCGGAATTCTTGTACAAATGCTTTCGTTAGTACAGAAGAAGGCGTAAGGGCGATCATTAATGTGGTAGGAAACCGGAGTACCCGGAGGAAACCCACTTGTCCGATCTCGCGTCCACCTCACATACTGCCTCGGCCGAGGATCGAACCCAGGGCCGCATTAGTGAGAAGCACGCTCGTTACCGATTGCGCTAATCAGACAACCTAGGCAGTCGGAATATAGCATCTGGACATGTTGCTTGATGAATAACACAAGTATTTAAATTGAACATTATATTGCGAGCAGTGACGAATTTAATGGGATGGCTCGATTTGAGTAGTTTCATCTATAACTATACTGTTCACAGTAACTACTAGTACTAAACCTATATTGATGCTTGATGAAGGGTTTGAAGTATTAACATATTATTATTATATCAAACACACATGCTATATATATTATGTCACTAATAGCTCATCTCCGGAACTACGAATACACACGTTTTATGGTGACTGAGCTGTATTATTACTAGTAATAACCATACAAGATATTACTGATTGCTCAAGTGATGTGCGTGCAAGAGCTACGGGTGTCAACAATTTAATTTATGACACCAATAGCTCACCAGCTCACCACCAGCACTGTACATACACAACCAAATAGTGAATGTCCAATAGTTTTAACAGAAAAGGAAAAACGCAAACACTGGACAGCAAGTAATGTACAAGTGCTAACCGTAATGACCAACCACATTGTGGATAAAAAAATAAATTAATAATTAATTAAATAAAATAATTGTGGATTGACCATTCGCATGCAACAGCTGGTCTATGTGTGTCATAACTTTATTTTATGATACCAATAACTCAACTCTAGTACTACAAATACACATCATATATTGATTGAGTTGTAGAAATAATAGAGAAAAGAAGATACTGCTGATTTTAGCAATGATGTTGGCCCACCAGTGACATTTATATTATGACACTAATGGCTCAACTTCAGCATTACGAATACACACTTATTTGGTGACTGAGTTGAAGTATTAGTAAACCAACTAAGACATTACTGAATGACCAAGTGATGTGCAAGAGATGGCCTATGGATGTCATTACTTTATTTTATGACACCAATAGCTAAACTACAGCACTACAGATTCACAATTTTCTCATGTATATAGTAGCTGAGCTGTATTATTAGCATACCAAGATAGGAATTTAGCAACGGTTTGCAAGAGCTGGCCTATGGGTGTATATCATATATTTATATTATGACACCAACAGCACAACTCGGATAGCTCTACAAATACACAATTATATAGTAATATTAGCAAGCCAAGACAATAATTTAGCAAAAATGTGCAAGAAGTGACTTATGGGTGTCAACTTATTGGGCTTTTTAAGCTACACGTATATCAAATTAAAATGTAATATCGTCAACACAAAACATAACTTTTTGGAAGAACGGTTTGAAGATCTTGGTTCCATGACAACACATGATAAATACAAAACATATTTTGCTAATAGCGTATATTATATTCGATGTATAATACTAGAGACAATAACACGTTTGCTGAAGAATTAGACACCTCTAAACAATATTTAGGTATATTTCCCAAATTTTATTTATTTGTTGCCATGGTGAGGGATGACTATTTTCTAATTTATTTATTTTGTCATAAATTAGATGAGAATAGATGATTTACATTTATATATTATCATGATTTTTATAATTTACTGTCTAATATAGGTAAAATAAATATGTTTTTGTTGTAAATTCAATTTTGTTAATTTTTGGAGATTTGTAAACGACAACAACACAATATAACCATGATAATTTTATATGTGTTTTACAGTTATATGTACGCAATATAATCCTGATAGTCACTAACTTCAACCAGTGTTAATCAATATATCTCAACTGTAAAATGGTACAAAAATCCAATTTCCATTACAAATGCCACGTTGAAATATATACCATATTTAATATAAGGTTCGACAATGTGCACTATGGAATCCCTTCATTGCCTGTAAATGATAACCGAGTTTTCGTATACACCGTTAGACGTATATGTCCTCCAAGTGAAATAATGGTACAGTCGGCGAAATCTCGTAGACATTGGAAACCACGTGCATACTTGTCACGTATCCTGTACCGGAACAAAATTCTGGATACGACGGATGCGGATAGCTACGAATCGAGGATTACCATTTTGATGTGACGTCCCTCATTGGCGCTACTGGCTGTAGACATCTGCCAATCACGGTTGTCTGTAGTGCTTTGCTGTTACCCTGTATTGCATCAAGGTTATTCGGTATTTTCAGGAACATGTCATCGTCTGTCTTCATGACAAACTTGACATTTGGGCACACTGTGACTGCCAATTTGAATCCCATCATTGTTTTGTATGTCAAATTGAAATAGATATCTACGAAGTCTTCTTTCAGAATATCACGATATATCTCGCTTTCTTTAATAACATCTTTACTTTCAGATTCATTGCTGACTTCGCCGAGAAGAAAGGCGTACCGCACATCTGACGTGTTATTCTTGTATGATGTCAGCCACGTGTTTCTGATTGCTTGTCTTGCAGGGAAGTTGGAATGGACTGTCATGATCAGTATTAACAGATGTATCGTTTGACTGTCTGACTTTGTCTATATGTTTGGCTTCTATTAACTACTTAAAGTTATGAACGAAACAACTAACACAGTTGTCTGGTCTTTGTAATGCATAACTATCTGTCTTAGATTCAAGTTCGTGCTTTGTTTTATTTACTAGTGTCATCGATGTATTTGATGTGACGTTAATGAGTGTGCTGTTCTTAGCCTGATTGATTGTAAGATAATATGTATCATTTCCGTTCATCAATCCACCAATCCTTCGCACAATGTTGTCGACATTCCATTGAACCATGTTAGAAACGTCAAACCTTACTGAGAACTTTGAAATTGCCGAGGCAGACATACACACGCAAATTGCACCTATAACACAGACTACAGCAAACACTTTTGGTGCTGACGCCATCACGTATGGTCCACGTTATACCCCACTAAATACCAGATCAAAAACGTATCGTACTGCCGTTCGTAGTTTGTTCATTCCAACTTTACAAGATGCATCGGCTATATTTTTCTTGCCATAATCGAGTGCAGATGCTGCGATAGTAACTATATATATTTAACGTTGTTACACTTTTAAAGCCATTATATTGTGCGTCGTGTATATGAAACGGACCAGTGTGCCGGTGAAAGTGTGTTAACCGTCGTTGCCTAGCATTAAATCACTGGAAGCTAGTACATCGAATGGTCGATGGTCATCATCTAAACGAAAATTAAGTGAAGTAAAGCTACTAAATAAACACGTTACCATCGTTTTGTAATATATTAATTATGTTTTTCAATTTTCTGTGGGTGATATTCTAACGAGTTGAATAATAAACTGACACAATTACGAACAACTGCAACATATTTTCATTCATGTACGAGCTTGTTCCAGCATAAGTTCATTCTTACGGCTATATTCCCCACCATCACTCATATTCTACTCAATGAATTCTTCTCAGTTAAGGAAATCGGTCACAGAAAGATACACTTGGCTTCAATGATAATTGCTTCATACCATTGATGTGATATATGACTATGAGATATGTGAATAGTGTCGTGTTACTGTATACTATATGGTACATTGAGTTGCCATCTTCGCTATCTTTGTATGTATAGTTCAAGTCATTGTACAGTTTCACTACTTCAATTGTTTGACATATACAGCAAATAATATGACCGTAAAACAAGAGTTGGTGCAATACATCATAGACAGCTATTACACCAGCGTGCTATAAATAATATGCAAGCAAACTATACAAAAGACGAGATATCTTACCATTTCTCCCATCAATCTCCAAATAAATATCCGTGTGTAACATTTTCTTTATGATACACAGTTTATTTTTACAGTGTACACATATATACCAGTGACACCAATGCAATCAGATAACTGCTTACATGTCAATGGATTTGATAATGACAAAACAGATATATATATATGGGCCGCGCTCTGTGAAAACCAGCCTTAATGACATTTTCGATTTGCACTTGTTTTGCATTTTCCTTTTGATTCGGACACCTTTCAAAAACAATAGGCTGAAAAGAAAATGCAAATATGTTTTATAGTTTTTGTTTTATATCACTTTTTGTAGTAGATCTACCATGTGCAACACGCAAGAAAAACGTTATTGAAACGCCGACTTTTTTACAATTCAACACAGCAGCATAAAGTAGAAATGCGTGTTTATAGACTCATTGACTGTGGTTGCTTTGCTGTAAACTGTATTTGCTGCTAAGTTACACTAAATGTATCTACACGTATTAGTATGTATACTATCAAACATTGAACAGAATAAAACTATGATATGTACATGTAGTGAACAAACCAAGCGCACCACTAACGATTTTAAGTATAATTAGCTGACCTGTGACTTCGTAATTTGCTACCACCGCCAACTATAATAGATTATACATATGCCGTCAGAAAGATACATTGTAATTATTTCAGAATTTAGTTCAGAATCTAATTGACGTCATTTAATAACAGTTAATTGTGACGTCATTTATTGATGTAAGCATTACGTCACTCCCCAAAAACCATAAAACTAAACGGAATTCCTGGTGTTTGAAATTGTAAATTATATGCGCATTGTATCGGTTATTGAAACAAATACATTTTTTCTGTAGAGCCTTCAAAGTGGAGACTACACGCGTGGCGCGCCATTTGATTGGATAGGCATTTCCAGCATTTATGTGACAGTTTAACCGTGTTTGCGCTATGACGTCACGAACGTGTAAATATTCCGCTGCTTTGATATAATTATGGTGTACTTTGTGTGTCGCATATGTTACCTTATTTCGCTATGTAATAACAAATTTAGTTGTATATGCACGCACATCAAATACATGATTTAAGTTGAGTTTCACTCCTGAACAGTAATGGTTATTAGTCTGGTCAATATACAGATGGACCCACAACAAATTGCGTACTTTAGTTTTTCTTCACAATACACATTAGTAATGTCTCTAGACTAACATATAACAAATATAGAAAAAAAACAGTTATGCCAAAGTGGCTAATTTGCATATTTTCAAAATGGCCGCGAAAAATTATATATTGTCTCATATCGTTACATATAGGTCGCATATCCTAGCACTTTAAAGAGTTAAAATACATAATGTCAATTGGCATAAGTTGTACAAATAATATGGCTCCAGTTCAGTGTTTTGGTTTAGTTAAATAAATCCAAGATGGTAGCCACAAATCCATAAAATGTCAACAAAACGCCAAGTATATGCTAGTCCAAGCGATATTTTTTGTTTATATGGTTGGTTATATTGAAAATACACCACTTAAACTCAAGCCATTTTAATTGCATAATGTGGAAACCAATTGACAAAACACACATTAGTTCTATTTTAATACCAAGTTTAATTGCACAACAACGTAAATCACACTCCGACAAAGAAGACGCTTTTTTTTTGCTGACAATAATACTAATACGTTCTGTGTTTATTCTAATATGTATTGCAATAACACGGGGATTTGTTATATTATTATCCTGCTAAACAGTGCTACGGTATCACCTGAGAATCGTCTCAAAGAGCTCTTTGACACTATTCTAAACTGCTTCTGTAACATATTTTGATAAGTAAAATGTGCCAACATAGCCCGTTTCATACACACTTTAGTTAAAATGCAAACATGTCCCAAATGACGAACTATATTATACGTGAATGAATTGCTTAGTAGTTTGTATACGACTGTTAGGATACCATATGTACACATCGTCAACATGAGTATCATAGTTGGCTTAGCCGTTGGATACATAAATTATACAGGTTGGTTAAATTGTTTAGAAGTAATTGTTTGTTCTACAGTAAAATACTTGTTACTCTTAATGTTAGTCGGGTGCATAATTTGTGTCCCACAACCTACACTACTTACTCGTGCTCGCTCCCTTCTATTGTATGGACTGATGTCATATTGTCGCACACACCTGTGAACTCCAAGCATCCACTGGAACACTCAAGACCAGCTACATCGCATGGTCTCACATCCAGTCTTGCACATGCATCGGACAACTTCCAGCAGAGACTTCGGAGCAACATCCATATCCGTTATAACAAGGAGGAGCTTTCCGTCAGCGACTTTCCAGCCTAGAGTCAGCGGAGACAGGGTTTGAGACTGTACATACGTCATGTTTGTAGCTACCTTCTGCTGGAAACGCTTCAGTCTCAACGTATTGAGTGTGTCTCCTGTGTCGCCCTTGAATAAGCATACAAGGGCCATTTCTCATGCTGTAATGATGTCTTCCCTTGCTGCGCCCTTGTCGAGAAACACTTGTGCTTGGGTACAAAAGTATGGATCCTTCTGAATGCACTTCAGTGCCAGGCCATTTCCCATACCAAATATTCTGGATGTTGTGTCGCATCCAAAAATAGCATGTGCAAATAATAAGTTATTACACATATCTTTCCCAAGTATCCCCTTCGTCACTTAGTGTTCGACATCTCGGACACTTCTTTGCTCCCATCTTGGCCTCTGGCATGAAGTATGTGTCGAATGCGTCATCATGCGCATAGTAGCAAAGCAGCACAATGAGATCCATATCGTCACCTACAAGGACTGTCTGGTGTGAGGCGGCTGTTTCGACAACTGTCGTCGCTATTAGAACGTCGGAATCGCATTTCGCATGTTTTATGGCACATCCTATCTCTTCCAGTCTGGTACCTAGCAGATTGACAAACCTCTGCTTGTTTTCATTTTTTGGAAAGGAACTCTTCCTTCTTTGATTTGGTTTGGTTTGAATATTGCTCTCTCTCTCTCTCTCTCATTACTGGCTCGTGATATTCCCCATCACAGCCTTTTGCGGTTAGTGTTGCAATATGTTGTCCTTCAGCCAGAACCTGACCATAAAATGGACACTCATCCATCTTGGCTACGTGTCAATAAAGCTTATACTGGCAGTGTACAGGAATCAAGGATTGGTCGTAAATTATCATTTGTTTTTCATTACCGGTAATGGTTAGAATAATAAATACTGATAGTGCCATGTGAACAATGTATACCTAGATGTACCATACAACTATGTTAGCATCAATGTTATATTTGCATACATACCTTACAATATACATATATAGCGGTAGGTAGAGTCACACTTATTATATTGATACAATATTGTTGTTGTTTTTCTGTCAGATGCTTATCACCACTACTTTATATTTACATGCCTATGCGTTGGTTAGTGATACATACACAATTTCGTCATAACTGACACAAATGGAATACATGTACATCATGATTAATGGAAGCTACGCACAAGTGTTAGATACATACTCATCTATGTTGCCGAGTTTATGGTGGATTGTTTCTGTCATCTATGTGTTGTAAACGTACTGTTCTTTGATCAGCTATTTATGGTAGTTCGTGTTATAATTCAATGCAATATATTACATGGACATCATAATCGTATAGTAATTAGGTGTTTGCAAGTTGGTTAGTCGGTTAGTGTTACAGTGCATTTGGTCACCATTGAACAGATGAACGCACCATCTGCACATCAGTATCATACATATACATGTGTTTGTTAGTTAGTTAGTGTTACCCTGCAGTTAGTCGCCATTCACAGTGAAACGCCGTATATGCACATCAGCATCGTATAGTTAGTTAGTCAGTTAGTGTTACAGTGTAATTAGTCGCCATTCACAGTGAAACGCAGTATCTTCACATCAGCATCGTATTGTTGGTTAGTCAGTTAGTGTTACAGAATAGTTGGTCACCATTCAAGAGATGAACGCACCATCTGCACATCAGCATCGTACATAACACATGTGCTAGTTAGTTAGTGTTACCCTGTAGTTAGTCGCCATTCACAGTGAAACGCCACATCAGCATCGTATAGTTAGTTAGTCAGTGTTACAGTGTAGTTGATCACTATTCAACAGTTAAACCCACCGCACCATTTGCACGTCAGCATCGTATTGGTGTTAGTTAATTAGTGTTGGCATCTAGCTAGTCACCATTCAACAGATGAACGCACCATCTGCACATCAGCATCGTATGTGTACACGTGTTAGTTAGTCAGTGTTATCATGTAGTTAGGCACCACTGACAGTGTTAGTTTGTTAGTATTACACGATATATGGCCTGTAGTTAGGCACCACTGACAGTGTTAGTTTGTTAGTATTACACGATATATGGCCGTCATTCAACTGTGAACGTACGCGCATCCATCTGAACAAGATGTTACGCAGCGTTATACGCGGCAGTGTCCATCTTGTAATGTCAGGCATTCGTCTCAACCAGGTTTTCTGTATCCTGGAAATATAATTATGTATACGTATTATAAACTTTATCGACGATAATTGCGACATGCCATGATAAAAATATCCCAAATACCTTTGAGACATAGAAGTTGATTTTTTTAACGCAGACCCGGAAGGATGGCGGACGGACGACAGTGACACACAAAATATGCTCCCCCGAAGTTTTCAGGCAGCCAGAACATCGGGTAAAAAAGTCAACATCAAAAGACAAATTGACGAGGTGAGGTCCTACATCAGCAAAAAATAGTTTTTTCTCTGCAACAATTATACTTCGACACAACCTCGGTTCTAGTAAATCAACCAATTATTGATCCGGCCCCTCCCCATGTACAAGAATGAGCAGAACATTGGCGAGGGGAGGCCCTACTGCGGTGCAAAATTGTTTTGTCTCTGTAACAATTGTACCCCACCCATCCGCATGTACGATGAAACTAGGAACCAACATTCTGACGAGTAACTGGTACACCACGGACATAGGCACATAGATCATGACATTTTGGCATCAAAACATAATCTCGAGGGGAGTACATTTAAAAATATGTAATATACCTTCAACAGCACTTGATGTCGACGTCTTTCGAAGTTTAAAGATGCTTCGGATTGTCTAGACTGATTGGGCCGAGTTGACTGTAAGGAACTGCAGTCGATATTTGTTGTTGTCGCAATCCGTGGGCCGTCTCCGTGTTTACATTTGACGACACCGCATCAAGTGCTTTTTAATGCATTATTCCATTAGGCTATGCGATCAAAATGTGATATAATATTTGTTGCATATGCTAGGGAAGCGGTGGTCAGTGGAGTAGGGGCATGGGCACTCCATATTATAGTGGGGGAGGTATGCTGGTGCCCCATCCCCAATAATTAGTCGGCAAAATGTGTTCGTCCTTGATGACGGAATACCTCCAAAGTATCGCCAAACAAATATACATTATAACGTATTAGAAAGGATGAGAATCAAATGTGTTTCGATATCGACAGAGTGTGTAGACACACACATTTCGCCATAATTTGGCTTATTTTTGCCAAATTTCACATGAATCGTGACATTAACACATGACCATGACATATAAAGACCTAAAACATATCACCAACCGAATGGGCATTATGAATTTAGTTGGAAAGAACACATATATCGTATTTCTAGCAGTGGATAAGGTTTGCAGATATACAAATGTGTCAGATGTCTGCTTATTTTGACCAAATCTGACATTGACCTTCACATTTTCATGTGACCTGGACATCGTATGGTCATAATTTATATTTCATTCGATCAGGGATCATTAGGACTATTAATATCCATACCAACTATGTGTCATTCGGATCAATAAGTGCTAAGATATGGGTATTCCAGTTACCGCATACTTTTCCGGCGGCCATCTTGGATTTATGCAAATTAGGAAACTTTGGCATCACTATTTTTTACTAGATTTTGGATATGTTAAAGTAGGGACATGTATGAGATGGATTGTGAATAAAAACACTAAAGTACACAATTTGTGGTTGGTTGACCCACTATATGCCGTAGAATGACCAGCCTATACATCTGTAGTGATCGTCATGAATACGAAACGCATCACATTCTGCCATCACTCAGGTGTACTCATTTTCAGTACAACTACCAGATGTTAAATGTCGTTCCCATAAAACCACCTCGCAGTTGAAACACAGTTGATGTTATACAACATCCACGTGAGAATATTATACATCCCAAACTTAATATCTGCAACTGCAATGGAGGCTACAATGTTTCAATATGAGGCTAGAAAATGTGTCAAGCTAATGCCTGTTGACCCGTTTTCCTTTCCGAATTTAATATCAATTGCAATGCAGTCGAAATATATGTTTTAAATTAAGGAGGTTATGCCATGGTTAATTTAACCTAGCTAGTTCATTCTCCTATCGCACTACGGTCGCACATAATCATATATATGCATGGCTAAATAATTCACGTAATGGTCAACAATAATGACATTTGTAATCAACTAGAAATTACTTCATATACGTAAACAATATAGCGAGTATTCTTATGTGCCAAGTTGTACCATACGAAGAGACAAATGGAGATATAGATGTAGATATAACAGTTTTGACGAGATAGATGTCCAATTAACATGTATTATGAAGACACTTGTGATAGTTGAATGATTTTACTGACTTAAATACATAAATCGCCGCGCCCGTTGGCGCAGGAAGAGTTGACAGAAAATGAACCTTTGTGCGTTATGGATGTAAGTCGCCATGTGTTACAAACAACCACATCGAGTTATCTGTACTGGTACAGACCAAACAAACAGGAAGCACCTGTGTCAAAACAGTTAACCGGAAAGATACAACGTCAAGTTGGTGGAAAGTTACAACTTTCGTATCGCAACCAGTGTAGTTATAAATCTTAATTCATATGATTTATCCGAACTGCACAAATATTATCCAATAGACTGATACCATTTTAAACAAACGTATATACATGTAATATATAGATTAATCATCAGGCTTTGTTGGGTTCAGAATGTATTTCACTCGACAGCCAGGCCACGTAATTCGGCTGAATATGTCGAGCTGAGCACTTGTTAATCAACCGAATTACATGTCCTGCCCGTCTCTTTAAATATATTCGGTATCCGGAAAAGGCAGTGACGGGCATAATCTGAACTAAGGCATATCAGGATTAACAAAACTACTATAAAAATAACAATGAGTTTTCATCATGGCTCTGTGTAAAGTGGTTTAATTGAAGATTTGACGATATTATGACTACTGGGTTGTGTCAATTTTCAACGATATGGGTACATACGTATCTGGTGGAGCTCAACAAGATAGTAATCCGATATATATGTACTTATTCGGATGAAAATAGAAACAACCCAGCAGTCCTGGTATTGACATTCATCTTCAGTTAAACAATTTTACACAGGGCCATGATGAAAACACATTTTTATGTTTTATATTATTTATAATATGGTGCATTAATGCACTGATATACCTTACACTCATATAATTAATTAAGAATAAGAGTAAATATAGATGATACATTCAAATAAGAAAATGGAAATATTGTGGCTCATGCGTGTTCAGTAAATAAATGTAAATGCTCGATTAAATGGTCCAGATTGGCTACCATGCCTTGGGAAGAAGTTCTCAACGAGTTGCAATTTGATATGAGATTTATGAAGCGAATCACGTACAATATATGCACAGAGCCTCTGGCGGAGTGCATACAATTACTGACAAGTTACATAAATATCATATCAAATGGAAACGAGTTTGAGATTCTGCTTATCATACGACTTCACACTCCACAGATCAGACAACTTGGATATATTTAATACGCTCCAGTGAGAATACGCCATTGACTATTTTCGCAACTGGCTGACAATCTCCACAGAGAAAAGTAGCTTTAATACTAGCAATGCGCCTGTTATAAATATGTCATAGTATAAGCTTGCGATCTTGATTTTATATTTGATATAAGATAGCTATTCGATATTGAAAATAAAAAAAACAATCGCATTGAAGGAATCAAACCTAAACAATGTTGACAAGAAAGGTACATGGGAGTCATTTAAAAACGTGTTTGCACACGCATCGCAGCCAAATGACATCAATTACGAATCATATAGACACACTTCAACTGCCATGTTCCAACTGGCTTACAAGAAAGCACGCATACTGTGAACAACAACACCAACCGTTTTCGTCATTATTTCGTTCCTATAAAACAAACGTTACATTCATAAAAACAATCCATAACACTTGTGATATGTGGTTTGTTGCTAATATCGACTCAACCCTTTCACGCTAGGCAGTCGGAATGTGGCATCTCGACATGTTTCTTGATGAATAACACAAGTACTGTTTTAAAGTGAACTTTATTTTGCGAGCAGTGACGATTTTAATGGGATGGCTCGATTTGAGTAGTTTCATCTATAACTATACTGTTCACAGTAACTACTAGTACTAAACCTATTGCTTGGTGTTGACTGGGTTGACGTAGATGTTAGTTATTACAGATATTAGAAAGATACCACGATAGTGTTGTATGTTCTGTATACATCAGCCGGTTGCAAAAACCTTTGTAAATAATAAAAGCATGGAAATAAATTGGAGTTATACCGGCTGGCATGTGCACGCTATAATAATACTAATATGTTTTACTTCAATGGTTAATTTTGCAGATAAATACAAGGTACAGTTATGGGTACAAAGTTGGCACCTACATAGGCAACACTGGCACTATCGTATCTAGAAGAAGACGTATATGCTAATATTGGTGAACAATTTGGACTAACACTTGAGCACTAATTTACAAAGTACTGTAAAATGTTCCTGGACTATTGTCTTATTCCATTGCAACATAATAACCAGATCTGAACATACTTCATGAAATGTTGAATAATTTGCACAGTGATATAAACGAAATAATATAACCGGAAAAAACGACAATTTTAGACGTTCTTTTACAAAACAGAGAGGGGAATACGTACCGACTTTTTCCATATACCGACATACTGTAAACTTTATTTGTTTTCGATGTTTGCTACCCACGGCACACACAATCGAGCATAATTTTCTTACTAGCACCCATATCCGATGAACACAGGAATTTCCGAACTAAAAACATTTCTGTCATAGAAAAAGTCTGGCAACTATATCGCAATACATTGCTAACAAAAGATAAGGCGAGTAAAAAGGTCCTCCCGTTTGTCTATACAAACAATCCACACAATCCAGAACTATTTTATCCCGGCAACACAGTGCGTATGTGCCGTGAAACACGGTGCCGTGAAACATTTTTGATATCCTGTCAATACGACCTAATCATTGCGTATGCATATGTGCCGTTGTCATACTAGTCGATTTTCCGATTTTGACGATGCGGCTGGGGTTAAATTTTTTGCATTTTAAAGCTATTTGTAGGTGTTGACGGGATAACTAGAATAGTAGGTTAGTGCCGTTAATGGGAAAACATATCTGGCGCGGCACGGAAATGGGATGTGCTCGGCAGAGCCTCGCCCATCCCGTTTCCTAAGCCTTGTCAGATATTTTTCCCATTCACGGCACTAACCTACTGTTCTCTATATTTCAATTAAAATAACATCCCGATACTCGAACAAGATGAACGTTTGAAACGATTTTTTTCGGGCTTTACATTTATCAAATGTAAACAACGACCAAAAAATCTGAATACAAACTTTTAACACTTGCTAAGTCTAATGAAATTCCGATTTCGCCGAGAAAGTACAACAATGCAACCGACCTAACTGCGGATTATGCATACATTTGATAGAAGGAAATACATTTCAATTCAATTGCGGAAGAGACTTCATTATATTCGAATCCATGAATGTGAAGAATGTAACATGTGTCATGAAATGCCGCGGGAGAAGTCAAGAATACATAATAGGAGAAAGTTGCGGCCTCCTACGCAAACGCATGACCGTCTAAACCAGCAGATAAGAGACCAAAGGACGCGGCTGTTGAGAGGCAGTGCACATATAGACAACTGTTCAATAGGCACTCGCCCAAGTATTATAGTTTGTACATTTTATAAAATGAAAACGGAAAGCACCATACAAAGGAAATAATGTTTGATAAGAACGCTCAAACCACATTTAAATCAAATTACGTGAATCCAACATACCATCAAACATATGTATGAAACATGTAGACTACATGTATATGAGGCTTGTTTAATTATGCAATTAGGAACGTCACGTTACATATTTGCGTCCCATATATATATAGAGTAAGGTCCCTTTAAATGATATCCTATCATGTGAAATGGCGTTGCAGATGTCGCATGTCCCGTGACGATCTGCTTTAAGCAGTGAAACCGATATTAGAAAACATGAATTAAAATATAATTTCGCAGTGGAATCGGACTTTATTACAAACATATACATTCCTTGCGATTAACAGGTTAGTGAAATTATCATTTACTAGTAATTCTAGACTGGTATAGTAACACTAGTTTTATTGTATTCAAATTTACTTGATGAGTGTGGAGAATGGTGATATAGCATTTATTTATCATTTCACAGTTAAAAACATTATTGTTCCCACAGTTTGCTTCCTGGACTTACATAGCACACGTACTTTACCAAATCACCTCAACTATTTATCAGCCTCAATGATACATGTATGCACGAACGCCGACTGACACGAGCGTATTCTTTCCGCTATGCAAGCGTGTGCGATGGAATATCCAATTTATTACTCTTTTACGTTGCATATATATATATAACCTGATCTTTAATTACAAATAGGTACATCACCTGATCTGCATATAAAGTGCATGCATTATCTGATCTGTATCTAGAGCGCATACACTGTATCGAAAGAGTATGCATTGTTGGATATGTATATAGAGTGAACACACTGTCTCACCTGCAATTAAAGTGCACAAATTGTCTGGTCTGTATCTAATGTGCACACATTGTCTGGTCTGTATCTAAAGTGCATACATTGTCTGGTCTGTATCTAAAGTGCATATATTTTCTAGTCTGTATCTAAAGTGCATACATTGTCTGTCTGTATCTAAAGTGCATACATTGTCTGGTCTGTTTCTAAAGTGCACACATTGTCTGGTCTGTATTTAATGTGCATACATTGTCTGATCTGTATGTAAAGTACATACAAAGTTCATACATTTTCTAGTCTGTATCTAAAGTGCATACATAGTCTGGTCTGTACCTAAAGTGCATACATTGTCTGGCCTGTATCTGTCTGGTCTGTATCTAAGTGCATATATTTTCCAGTCTGTATCTAAAGTGCACACATTGTCTGGTCTGTATCTAAAGTGCACACATTGTCTGGTCTGTATCTAAAGTTCATACATTGTCTGGTCTGTATCTAAAGTGCAAATATTTTCTATTCTGTATCTAAAGTGCTCACATTGTCTGGTCTGTATCTAAAGTGCACACATTGCTTGGTCTGTATCTAAAGTGCATACATTGTCTGGTCTGTATCTAAAATGCACACATTGTCTGGTCTGAATCTAAAGTACATACATTGTCTGGTCTGTATCTAAAGTGCACACATTGTTTAGTCTGTATCTAAAGTGCACACATTGTCTGGTCTGTATCTAAAGTGCACACATTGTCTGGCCTGTATCTAAAGTGCACACATTATCTAATTTGTATCTAAAGTTCATACATTGTCTGATCTGTATATATTTTCTAGGTGCATATATTTTCTAGTCTGTATCTAAAGTGCACCGATTGTCTGGTCTGTATATAAATGCACGCATTGTCTGGTCTCTATCTAAAGTTCATACATTGTCTGGTCTATATCTAAAGTGCATATATTTTCTAGTCTGTATCTAAAGTGCACACATTGTCTGGTCTGTATCTAAAGTGCACACATTATCTATTCTGTATCTAATGTGCATACATTGTCTGGTCTGTATCTAAAGTTCATACATTGTCTGGTTTGTATCTAAAGTGCACACATTGTTTGGTCTGTATCTAAAGTACACACATTGTCTGGTCTGTATCTAAAGTGCACACATTTTCTAATCTGTATCTAAAGTTCATACATTATCTGGTCTGTATGTAAAGTGCATACATTTTCTCGTCTGTATCTAAAGTGCACATATTGTCTGGTCTGTATCTAAAGTTCATACATTGTCTGGTCTGTATATAAAGTGCATACATTTTCTAGTCTGTATCTAAAGTGCATACATTGTCTTGTCGGTATCTAAGGTCCATATATTGTCTGGTATGTATATAAAGTGCACACATTGTCTTGTCTCTATCTAAAGTGCACACATTGTCGTGTCTGTATCTAAATTGCATACATTGTCTGGTATGTATCTAAAGTTCATATATTTTCTAGTCTGTATCTAAAGTGCACACATTGGATGGTCTGTATCTAAAGTGCACACATTGCTTGGTCTGTATCTAAAGTGCATACATTGTCTTGTCTGTATCTAAGGTCCATACATTGTCTGGTATGTATATAAAGTGCACACATTGTCCTTGTCTCATCTTAAAAAAGTGCACACATTTGTTCCGGGTCTGTAATCTAATTTGCATACAATTGGTCCTGGTAATGTATCAAAGGTTCATAATTTTATTAGTCTGAATCTAAATGCACACATTGGATGGTCTGTATCTAAAGTGCATACATTGCTGGTCCTATCTAAATTGCAATACATTGTCTTGGTCTTGTATCTAAAAGGCACCACATTGTTCCTGTCTGTAATCTAAACTACATACATTGTCTGTCCGTATCTAAAATGCACACATTGTTTAGGTCCGTATCTAAAATGCACACATTTTCCTTGGTCTGTAAATCTAGTGCACACATTGTCTAATCTGTATCTGATCAAAATACATCTGAAATCTGTCAAAAACATTTATATATCTAGGTCTGTATCTAAAGTGCACACATTGTAATGGTCGTATCTAAAGTGCACACATTGTCTTGGTCTGTATCTAAAGTTGGCATACATTTCTGTTGTATCTAAAGGTCCATAATTTCTGGTATTTAAAGGCCCCACATTTGGTTGTCCCCCCTTATCTAAAGTGCCAACCACTTTGGTCGGGTTCTAAAAAATCTAAAATGCAACATACATTGTCTGTCCATTGTATCTAAAGTAAACACAGTATCTATTGCATACATTTGTCAGGTATCCTGTATCTAAAATGCACACATTGGATGGTCTGGTAATCTAAAGTGCATACATTGCTTGGTCTGTAAATCTAAATTCATACATTGGTCCCTGGTCTGTATCTAAAATCACACATTGTTCTGTCGTATCAAACTACATCATTGACTGGTCCCTATCTAAAATGCACACATTGTAGGTCGGTATCTAAAAGCACACTTGTCTGGTCTGTATCTAAATGCACACATTGTCTAATCTGTATCTAAAGTCATACATTGCTGAAATCTGTAATCTGTGCATATCTCTAGTCTTATCTAAAGTGCACACATTGTCTGGTATGTATCTAAAGTGCACACATTGTCTGGTCTGTATCTAAAGTTCATACATTGTCTGTTCTGTATCTAAAGTGCATATATTTTCTAGTCTGTATCTAAAGTGCACACATTGTCTTGTGTGTATCTAAAATGCACACATTGTCTGGTCTGTATCTAAAGTGCATACATTGTCTGGTCTGTATCTAAAGAGCACACATTGTTTGGTCTGTATCTAAAGTGCACACATTGTCTGGTCTGTATCTAAATTGCACACATTGTCTAATCTGTATCTAAAGTTCATACATTGTCTGGTATGTATATAAAGTGCATACATTTTCTAGTCTGTATCCAAAGTGCACATATTGTCTGGTCTGTATATATAGTGCATACATTGTCTGGTCTGTATCTAAAGTGCACACAATGTCTGGTCTGTATCTAAAGTGCACACATTGTTTGGTTTGTATCTAAAGTGCACACATTGTCTGGTCTGTATCTGAAGTGCACACATTCTCTGATCTGTATCTAAAGCTCATACATTGTCTGGTCTGTATATAAAGTGCATACATTTTCTAGTCTGTATCTAAAGTGCAGATATTGTCTGGTCTGTATATAAAGTGCACACATTGTCTGGTCTGTATCTAAAGTGCATACATTGTCTGGTCTGTATCTAAAGTGCATACATTGTCTGGTCTGTATATAAAGTGCACACATTGTCTGGTCTGTATCAAAAGTGCACACATTGTCTGGTCTGTATCTAAAGTGCACACATTGTCTGGTCTGTATCTAAAGTGCATGCATTGTCTGGTCTGTATCTAAAGTGCACGCATTGTCTGGTCTGTATCTAAACTGCACACATTGTCTGGTCTGTATATAAAGTGCATACATTGTCTGGTCTGTATCTAAAGTGCATGCATTGTCTGGTCTGTATATAAAGTGCATACATTGTCTGGTCTGTATATAAAGTGCATACATTGTCTGGTCTGTATCTAAAGTGCATGCATAGTCTGGTCTGTATATAAAGTGCATACATTGTCTGGTCTGTATATAAAGTGCACACATTGTCTTGTCTCTATCTAAAGTGCACACATTGTCGGGTCTGTATCTAAATTGCATACATTGTCTGGTATGTATCTAAAGTGCATATATTTTCTAGTCTGTATCTGAAGTGCACACATTGTCTGGTCTGTATCTAAAGTGCATACATTGCTTGGTCTGTATCTAGATTGCATACATTGTCTGGTCTGTATCTAAAATGCACACATTTTCTGGTCTGTATCTAAACTACATACATTGTCTGGTCTGTATCTAAAGTGCACACATTGTTTAGTCTGTATCTAATTTTTTTTATTTTTTTTTTAGCTTATATTTAACGGCGGCACTGGCTCTAAGACCTTGCATGCCGTCTCCCAAGAATGGGAGAAAGAACTGAGGTAGAGATTTTTTTTTGAGAGAAGCCGGTAATTCGTATTTACAGAGCAACTACGAATTATCGGTACCCATTTACAGCTGGGTGAACTGGAGCAGTGTGGATAAAGTGTCTTGCTCAAGGACACAACGCACGCCGCTAGTCAGGCTCGAACCCACGACCCTTGGATCAGTAGTCCGACACACTAACCATTACGCCACGGCGCTCCACTGTATCTAAAGTGCACACATTGTCTGGTCTGTATCTAAAGTGCACACATTGTCTGGTCTGTATCTAAAGTGCACACATTGTCTAATCTGTATCTAAAGTTCATACATTGTCTGATCTGTATCTAAGGTGCATATATTTTCTAGTCTGTATCTAAAGTGCACACATTGTCTGGTCTGTATATAAAGTGCACACATTGTCTGGTATGTATCTAAAGTTCATACATTGTCTGTTCTGTATCTAAAGTGCATATATTTTCTAGTCTGTATCTAAAGTGCACACATTGTCTTGTGTGTATCTAAAATGCACACATTGTCTGGTCTGTATCTAAAGTGCATACATTGTCTGGTCTGTATCTAAAGTTCATACATTGTCTGATCTGTATCTAAAGTGCACACATTGTTTGGTCTGTATCTAAAGTGCACACATTGTCTGGTCTGTATCTAAATTGCACACATTGTCTAATCTGTATCTAAAGTTCATACATTGTCTGGTCTGTATATAAGGTGCATACATTTTCTAGTCTGTATCTAAAGTGCACATATTGTCTGGTCTGTATATATAGTGCATACATTTTCTGGTCTGTATCTAAAGTGCACACAATGTCTGGTCTGTATCTAAAGTGCACACATTGTTTGGTCTGTATCTAAAGTGCACATATTGTCTGGTATGTATCTAAAGTGCACACATTGTCTAATCTGTATCTAAAGTTCATACATTGTCTGGTCTGTATATAAAGTGCATACATTTTCTAGTCTGTATCTAAAGTGCAGATATTGTCTGGTCTGTATATAAAGTGCACACATTGTCTGGTCTGTATCTAAAGTGCATACATTGTCTGGTCTGTATCTAAAGTGTATACATTGTCTAATCTGTATCTAAAGTTCATACATTGTCTGGTCTGTATATAAAGTGCATACATTTTCTAAAGTCATTGTATCTACTAGTGCAGTATATTGTCTGGTCTGTATAAATAAAGTGGCTACAAATGTCATTGTCTGGTATCTAAAGTGCACACATCCTGGTCTGTATTAAAGTCTACATTGTGGTCTGATCTAAAGTGCAATGCATTGTCTGGTCTGTAATCTAAAGTGAAATCGCTTGTCTGTCTTTATAAATGCACATTGTCTGGTTATATAAAAGTGCATACATTGTCTGGTCAGTATCTAAAGTGCATGCAATTGTCCTGTCGGTATCTAAAGTAGCATTGTGGTCTGTATCTTAAAGTGCACGCATTGTCTGGTCTGTATATAAGGTTCATACATTGTCTCGTCTGTATCTAAACTACACACATTGTCTGGTCTGTATATAAATTGCACACATTGTCTGGTATGTATATAAAGTGCACGCATTGTCTGGTCTGTATCTAAACTGCACACATTGTCTGGTCTGTATATAAATTGCACACATTGTCTGGTCTGTATATAAAGTTCACACATTTTCTGGTCTGTATCTAAACTGCACACATTGTCTGGTCTGTATACAAATTGCACACATTGTCTGGTCTGTATATAAAGTGCACACATTGTCTGGTCTGTATATAATGTGCATGCATTGTCTGGTCTGTCTCTAAAGTGCACGCATTGTCTGGTCTGTGTGTAAAGTGCATACATTGTCAGGTCTGTTTATAAAGTGCACACATTGTCTTGTCTGTCTCTAAAGTGCACACATTGTCTGGTCTGTATCTAAATTGCATACATTGTCTGGTTTGTATCTAAAGTGCACACATTGTCTTGTTTGTATCTAAAGTGCACACATTGTCTGGTCTGTATCGAAATTGCATACATTGTCTGGTGTGTATCTGAAGTGCATACATTGTCTGGTCTGTATCTAAAGTGCATAGTTTCTTTACATGGTCTGGTATGTATTTAAAGTACACACATGGTCTGGTCTGTATCTAATGTTCATACATTGTTTTGTCTCTATCTAAGGTTCATACAATGTCTGGTCTGTATCTAAAGTGCACACATTGTCTGGTCTGTATCTAAAGTGCACATATGGTCGGGTCTGTATATAAAGTGCATACATTGTCTGGTCTGTATCTAAAGTGCACACATTGTCTTGTTTGTATCTAAAGTGCACACATTGTCTGGTCTGTATCGAAATTGCATACATTGTCTGGTGTGTATCTAAAGTGCATACATTGTCTGGTCTGTATCTAAAGTGCATATTTTCTTTACATGGTCTGGTATGTATTTAAAGTACACACATGGTCTGGTCTGTATCTAATGTTCATACATTGTTTTGTCTGTATCTAAGGTTCATACAATGTCTGGTCTGTATCTAAAGTGCACACATTGTCTGGTCTGTATCTAAAGTGCACATATGGTCTGGTCTGTATATAAAGTGCATACATTGTCTGGTCTGTATCTAAAGTGCACACATTGTCTGGTCTGTATCTAAAGTACACATATGATCTGGTCTGTATATAAAGTGCATACATTGTCTCGTCTGTATATAAAGTGCACACATTGTCTGGTCTGTATCTAAAGTGCATACATTGTCTGGTCTTATATTAAAGTCATACATTGTCTGGTCTGTATCTAAAGTGCATACATTGTCTGGTCTTTATCTAAAGTGCATACATTGTCTGGTCTGTATCTAAAGTGCATACATTGTCTGGTTTGTATCTAAAGTGCACACATTGTCTTGTCTGTATCTAAAGTGCACTCATTGTCTGGTCTGTATCTAAATTGCACACATTGTTTGGTCTGTATTCTAAAGTGCACACATTGTCTGGTCTGTATCTCAAGTTCATACATTGTCTGGTCTGTATCTAAAGTGCATACATTGTCTGGTCTGTATATAAAGTGCATACATTGTCTGCTCTGTATCTAAAATGCATACATTGTCTGGTCTGTATCTAAAGTGCATACATGATCTGGTCTGTATCTAAAGTGCATACATTGTCTGGTTTGTATCTAAAGTGCACACATTGTCTTGTCTGTATCTAAAGTGCACTCATTGTCCGGTCGTATCTAAATTGCACACATTGTGGTCTATTCTAAAGTGCACACATGTTCTGGTCTGTATCTCAGTCATACAAATGTCTGGTCGTATCTAAAGTGGCATACATCTGGTCTGTCTAAAGGTGATGTATTTTTACATGGTCTGGTCTGTATCTAAAGTACACACATGGTCTGGTGTGTATCTAAAGTGCACACATTGTCTGTTCCGCCTATAAAGTACACATATTGTCTGGTTTGTATCTAAAGTGCATACATAGTCGGACGTACATCTAACGGGCATATATTCTCTGATCAGCATCTAAATTGCATACATTTGTATCACCTCGCACACATTGTCTGAACTGTATCTAGAGCGCGCTCAACGTCTGGTCTGAATCCAGAGCGCATTCAGTGTCTGGTCTATATCTAAACTACACACATTGTCTTGTATACATCCAGAATGCATACATTGTCTCGTCTGCATACACAGTGAATATATTTGTCTGGTCTGCATCTAAATTGCACAGATTGTCTGGTCTGCATTTAAAGTGCGCGCATTTTCTGGTCTGTTTCTCGAGTGCATACCTTGTCTGGTCCGTATCTAGAGTGAATGCATTGTCGGATATGTATTGAAAGTGCAAGCATTGTCTGATCTGTATCTAGAGCGCATACATTATCTATCTGATCTGTATTTAAGGTTGTTGTGCTCTTCTTGTGGCCCAATGTCTATGGAAATATAATACAAAACTACTCTTAAAACGACAACTGCTTACACAAATGAATCATATAAATGTGTCCAATAAGTATTAATGCAGATGCTGCCAGCAAGGAAATCACACTATGCTGTATTTAGAAAATAAGAAGCACCTTTTTGTGTTTTACATGCATAACGTGGCTACTATATACCTGTGCAGAGACGTAAATATACATGTCCTACATCCAAATTGGTCTATTATATGCATACTACAGGTGTGTGTACATTTTTTATTGACAGCAGTATCTGCATAATGACTTACAGATCGTATGGTTTATTTATGTCGGGCGCTATTGCTTTATTAGTAGGTTATTTTGTATTATATTTACATTGACTTTGCATTGGGGCACTACAAAGGTACACTTACATTAAACTACACTCATTGGCTGATCAGCATATCATGTACATACCTTGTCTGGTCTGTATCAACAGTGCGCACATTGTCCAATCTGTTTGCAGCGTGCAATCATTGTCTGATCTGCATTTACATTGTCTGGTCTGCATCTTAAGTGCATACATTGTCTGATCTGCATTTAAAGTACAGACGTTTTCCGGTCTGCATCTAAAGTGCATGCATTGTCTTATATGTATTTGAAGTGCACGCGTTGTCTAATCTGCATTTGAAGGTACATTTGTAATACATTGTCTGGTGTGTATCTAAAGGGCATACATTGTCTAATATGCATTTAAAGTGCATACATGTACATTGTCTGGTCTGTATCTGGAGCTAAAGTACAGACGTTGTCTGGTCTGCATCTAAAGTGTATGCATTGTCTGGTCTGCATATAAAGTGCATAAATTGTCTGATCTACATATAAAGTGCATGCATATTCTGGCCTGCATTTAAAGTGCATGTATATTATGATCTGTATTTAAACTGCACGCAGTGTCTGGTCTATATCGAAACTGCACACATTGTCCGATCTGCATCTAAAGTACATGGACTGTCGGGTCTATATCTAGAGCTTACGCATTGTCTGGTCTGTTATAGAGCGCACACATTGTCTGGTCTTCAGCTAGATGTATACATTGTCGTATCTGCATCTGAATTGCGGGGAAACAAAGTAGTAAATATCGTTATATAAATCCTAATTCCCGACAGAGAACTATGTTATGATAAATCCAGAACCGGGCGCAGCTACTCTAGGTCCAGGCCACATACTTCATGTAGGCTCAAAATGTTAACAGTTGGTTTCATATATTCTTTTCTACATTCAGAGAACGTCCTGATCTTCCATACATGGACTCATCTGATGGTCCTACCGATAGCATCATTCTTTGACAAATATACGACCGTTGAACACCGCTAATTCCAATGATAAGATCATATTTGATGCGTTTTAAATACTTCACAATGTGGGTAATGTTTCAGAATTTGTGTTCCCGTGTTTTACAGACATAATGTATATATAAAGGTAGAGGGTCTCGTTGGATAATGGGGTCATTTGGCGGACTATTATGGGATAAGCAACAGTTGTGTAGTTACATATGAAGAGGTCAATGTAACAAGGAAGCTAACTTCCTTATGGAGTTGCCCCCTTTCTTTCACTGATACAGTAGCTGGAAGAAATTTGCTTGTTTTCTTATTACATGGATTATTCCTTATATATCTGACGTCTGACGTCTGACGTCTGACGTCACAATATTTCAGGCAACTGGGGGCCGTTTCACTAAAGTTCGTACCACTAAAATGTTCGTAAGTGCAACGTTATGATAGTCTGTAAATTCCACATTAACAAGGTTTTCTTGCAATTATTGGATTTACATTTATTGAGCATAGGCTGCATATTATGCAGCCTATGCTCAATAAATGTAAATCAAATCCATCAATTGAAATTTCCAGACGATCCTAAATTTGCAATTACGATCAATTTAGTCGTACGAAGTTTAGTGAAATGGGCCCTAGGTAAGTAGCTTTTTCTAGATGTATAGTGTTTAGTCCATTACATTCTGAGGATACACCGTTTTACAAATTGAAAAGTGCAAATATTGTATTTATTTCTCATCGGAAGTATATATTGTGATCACCATATAAACCGTCTCGTCTCGTCTAGACGGTTCAAATGAGTGGTCAAAACATACTCTTTCTTTGAGAAATAAGAAAAAATGGAAAACAATATTTGAAAATTTCCAGAAGTGTATTCCGAATGTAATGGGTTAATAAGGCGACCATGAACGAGGACGAAGCTCACGTGACAGACAGTGGGATGACTTTATCACATCTTTCACACATTTCCGGGTGTTGTTTCTGTATTAACACAGCTCGTGTGCACGGTATGTGCATGATGGTGTGATAAATAAGTTAGATCACGTTCGTCCGCATGTACGAAGAGATAATCGTACATTCCGAATGTCTCGCTAAAGCTCGCGGATTATCTATCTCCTCGAACATGCGGACGAACCGTGATCTAACTTATACTTGGAGCATCAACGAACCAATTACGAGCTGGCTTCACAAGAAGTAATTCGCAGGATAGTGTGCTCTGTCCAAATGGTGTTGTTGTGTTGTTTACGTACATGGTCGGCCTGACTGATATAATGTGCCGTTCCAGCAAAATATTTATGATTCTAAACGATTATACAATGAGCAGAATGTCTGGCATACATATTTAAAACAGTTTCCTTATATTGACATTTAGCTTACAAAATTACTTTCAAATGAGGTCCTGATACCTGATCAGGTTATTGTAATTTCAGGCTGAATATATATAATATTTATGTAAATATTCAGTTCTGGGGAACTGAAACAGGTACCTGCTGTTTGTTGATCAACACATAATGATATTTGTATCGGCTACAAAGTATTTTTTGTACCAAAATGAATGCACACAGTTTCGAAGAGTGTCTAAATAGAAACTTGTTTGATTTATTTATGGGAAAACCCAATAGGAGGCCATATTCGGCAACTTGAGTCGCCTTTAAACAATATTTTATTTCATTTCATCATGTACATTATATGAACATGCATACATACATAACACGATAGTAGGATCTGAATTAGGGACCCACCCCATTCATATTGGTAGAATATGGGATTCGACCCCGTTGACCCGGCTGAAAACGACCTTAGCTGTTGACAGGCCGTTAAGCGAACAAGCAACTTTCAAAATGCCAGTTGACCAGGCAGGACCAGGGAACAAACCACGCGTTCAGGAACATACTAAACTACTGTCTGTTTCACGAAAGCTGCCCAAATTTTACGGCTATATAAACAATTCAAAAACAAGATTTCTTTTGATAATATTAAATTAAAGGAAAAATTAAGAATGAGCCTTCTTTTTATTTCGTGAAATTTGGTCAAATATTGATTTTATTGCGAAAAAACAATTTCCCCATGTTAAGTCCCCATAGACATCTTCACGGAGAACATGGGGAAATTTTTTAGAATTTCAGTAATCCTGGACCGATTTTCAAAATTTAACTTTTGTTTTCTTAGTTGGATCATTTCCAAGCTATCTAGCCAGGTTTCGGAGTCAATTTCCAAAAAAAATAGTTTTTTGACTCCTCCCACACTCCTTTGCCTCTTTTTCCCCCATGTTAAATTCCCATAGAGAAATCAATTTTTCGTAATAAAACCAATATTTGACCAAATTTCACGAAATAAAAAGAAGGCTCATTCTTAAATTTTCCTTTAATTTAATACTATCGAAAAAAATATTGTTTTTGAATTGTTTATATGGCCGTAAAATTTGGGCAGCTTTCGTGAAACAGACAGTAGTGTTGGATGTGCTATTCCGGAGTGTTCACCAAGACTGTACGTGATTTCACAACATGTGTGCTAGAAGTTTGGACAACTGCTTTCATTAGCGATATAAATGACATCGTCATCGCCATATATCAATGCCCCGCAATATACATCACCACCAACATTAATCCCAGTAGAGTAGAGTAGTCAAATATAATATGTTATCTGGGGGTCATGTCTGTTCTGTCGCTGAAAAATTATCACTGCCCCACCCCTATTCAAACGTCGAAATGCCAATTTTCATCAGTCTGGGGCCCAGAAAACATCTACAAGGTAGGACACTCGCCATCTTTTCAAGCAACGGAAGTGGTAATAGTGTACCGGTTCCTGGCTCGTTAATTCATTAATTGTAACGCGCGCGAAGGCCGGGACGCTGCTGGCATGCAGGGCAGGGCAGGGCAGGCAGGGGCGGGACGGGACGGGACGGGACGGGACGTACGAACAGACGACTTTTGCATCCCTATATCCCATTTTCGCTATGCGATGGGCTAAAAATACTCCAGACACAGCTCCAAATAAGGTGCATATTGGCGTATTTTACGCACTTATTTTAGCAGAATATGCATTGATTATCAAAAGTGGGAGTACACAGTGTGGAAATACGCAGTGATTTTCAAATTGAGTAAGGAAACTACAACAATAAAGTTGAAAATGTACTTAATACTTAGTACTGCAAAAAGCAAACACTTGTAAAAGTCAAATACGCATTGAATGTGAAATCTGGGTGTATTTTACTCTTTACATACAAAACTTATCACGAGCTCTGTCCAGATATATTGGGTAATGCAAAAAATGGTTACATTACATACTGTGACTCTTGATGATGGTCATGTATACGAAGTATGAAGTTGATCGGAATTACACTGTATACGTAGTTCGCCAGTCAAACTATACATGACGGACATACCGACGGACGGACGATTGGAAATTGTAATAGTATAATGCCCCATGACCGGGTGTAGGTGCAGGTCGGAGGGGGTGGGAGGTGGAGGCATACAATACTTCAAAACGTAAGTGGATATGTAAAATATTGATAAACAATGAACATATTTATATAGCGGAAAAACAACTGGCTTATGTCCGAAATTGACCACCATTGAAACGAAATTGGACCTGAAAACATTTTTAACAAGTGTTCAAGTTTTATTTCAGCATTATTTGCTAACTCACGTTTCTTTTGTAATGTTCTTAGCATGTAATATTGTATAGGTGTACTAAATTGATTACATTTTTTATGTTTCTTGATGATTGTTGACAACCGCGAAAATCCGTGACACCGCCAATAAACTTGTAAAACACAGGAATTGTATTATTAATGTTATCTGCAACACACGTAAAGAAAGAAATTATGTTGCAATTATGTTGAGGTGATCATACAGGCTGACTGGGCTATATTGAATTATTTCATAATAAACTCGGCGGCATAGCCTCGTTCCTTATAAATTTAGTTAGTTCGTTTAAAATATATCATAATCATATTAAATCATCACTCGTGTAAGATAAAAACTCTTATTCCACTTAGGGGATATTGTGCCATGTAAGTAGTACTTGGAAGGGAATGCTCATGACCCGTTTACTGGCGCCCATTTCCTTCCAAATGCATGCAAATTGCGCACAAACCTCGTCCATCGACTCTAATCCCGTATGTAGTACAATGTGCATGATCACGGGGTTACAACAACAACATCAATAGCTGAAAGTGTTGAAATTTCGCCCACTCCAAAGTAAGTATTATTTGATATTTTCCTTAATATACTACGGATTTTGATGAAATATGGCGCAGCAAACGCGTCTTCATGAGCTGCATTTGGTAGTCCCGGGAGTTCGGCACAGACTTATGTCGTTTTAGCGAAGAATCGATTTCCGTGTCGGATACAAAAACGACAGAAGTTTGGGCCAAAGTACAGAGAGCACCAAAATGCAGCTTACCAAGACGCGTTTGATGCGCCATATTTCATCAAAATTCGTTACATATTAAGGACAAAATAAGAGAATATGGAAGTTTCAGTACTTGTTGTTATTGTTGTAGCCACGTGACCATATACCTTGATATTATTGCGATGTCTCTTGTCAAATGACACCGCCACAAATTTCCATTTCCTGCTGTATTAAGATATTATGCATGTGCTGAAACTATGCGTGCTTGGCGTTGGTTTCTATTGCAATTCTTGCATTTAAAAGGCAATATATGTGATAATCTCATCCTAAATCGGTATTGATGTTGCATAAATATCAATTGTTACATGAGCCGTTGGTGATCTGCAGCTATGTATGTGTACGTTGGGAGAGCTCGGCAATATCATTGCTAATATTATTCTAATGGGTTACCCATTTTATTTATTCGAAAAATTCGGAAAGTGACGAGGCTCAGCCCGATAACGTACACGTATCCAGTCAGACTTGTTTGCATTGGGGCCTCCGGCTGACCAAAAGGAAACGTACCTAACCCTTAGAATGCTGTGAACGACAATGTATTGTCTGCTGTTTATTATCATGCCCCGCCTCTAGTGGAGGGGGTATTTAGTGTTACCCATGTCCGTCCGTCTATGAATGCTGATTTGATTCGTACATGACACATTTTCGGTCACCCAAGGTCAAGGTCACTGGGAACTTACGTTCACCCTGTTTTTAAGGCAAATGTGTTTTTAATGTCTTCTCGATTACTCCTTAACTCCTTCACCAATTTCAATATAATTTGTTCACCATGTATGTCTATGGATGGTGCTTTGTTTCGCATACGACCGACGCCCGAACACTCAAGGCCAATGTCACTGGGGACTTATGTTCAACTTGTTTGTAAGGCAGATGCGAATGCGTTTAAGGTTTTAATATTTTCTCAATTACATCTTAACTCCTCCATCAATTTCAATAACATTTGCCCACAATGTCTGTGTCACGCATTGTAGCCGATTGTTTTCTTTATCATCCATTATTTGTAACACGGGTCACACAATACTAGTATAGAGCACAATAATCGAATAGTTGGGTTACGACTATCGAATAGGTCTTCGTGTGTGAAATATCGCTCACGTGGAATACACCGCTGGAGAGAATAGCGCTTTATCCGAAACCGTGCACGGAATACCAGTATTGGATTTTTGCACCGATTACATCTGGGTGATTTACACTGTGTATGCAGACTTGGATGCTAGCCTGAATACCGAGTAGGTCATATCTACTGATGACTGAATTATTTCAGATTAATTCGCCAGATATCTCATGAGCTAGACTGACTGTTAGAACATTAGTCCACTTACGCAGAATTGAAATCCTAATGTTGGCACGGAGTTTTTATATTGACAGGCGCACAAAAGTAGGAAACATATGCACTAGAGTATGTATATATTCTATCATATCCATATTCTAGCAGTCGGACATTCAACCATTCTTGTGAACACATTGTGTCACAAGCATTCACTGGGAACTGGTAATTATTATTTACTTTCAAATGCTGCAAATTACGTCTGACTCCTGCCAAGACCGGTAATTCACCGCATTATTATCGTATCCTCGATAATACTGCCCTATTTCATTTACCTGAGTTGTTTGGACCCATTTCGACCAAATGCTTGGTCAATAAAAGCCGTATGACATGTATCCGCTGGTGTAGATTATCTCCCTTGATAAAATCGAACTGAATCATTAATAATTCGTGCTTACGTGTAAATGATAACGATTACTGGTTTCGCATGTTGGAGCATTCCGTGAGTATTGTACTGGCATATTATTCTCATGTGATTTGTGCATGTCACTCCGACTAATTGCTGTAGGAATTTATTATATTTGTAAACGAAGGGCGAACACGATTGAAATGTTCACTAAAATTTAGCTATGCATTTTATATTACTATTCAGTCCATTATCAGTCATGCGCCCTGTACTATACATGAGCATATTGCCAATTTTAACTTGTAACAAATGTAACGTGAATTTTCCGAACGACTTTCATTTACTCTATGTTAGACACATGTAAAACTCCAATCCAAGTCGTCTGTACATTTATTTTATTAAGTCATGTACATTAACAGTGAATTGTAAATAGTGAAAATGCTATTGCGACCAGGATAGACCAGATCAGACAGTTCTGCTCTAAATGCACTGATTTATACGTCAGTAAGCTGTAATAAGGACATGATGTGAAGTATAATTTATTGCAATCACTGATGCATTAGGTCAGCCTGTGTAATCCTAGTCTGACTAGAGTCTACAGTGTTGATCATTAGTAATGTAAGCTGTGAGTCTGCACAGGAAAATACTTGGCATAGTTGCTCTTTATTAATTTAGCGCAGTTGGCCACGAGCAGTCTGATCAGGGTAAGGCCAGTCGCAATTAAATGTTTGTTTACTAATGGTAAATAACTGTGAATGAAGTCGATATTCACATGTATGGCTGTGAAGATATATATCGTTTGGTACACTAGATATAGTGGCTGTTCATTAATGTGTTACATCGCATTCTCCGACATATGAATTCCATCAGGCCCCTTCTTCCAACTAGTGAAAATGTCTTTGTGTACATTGTAATTTATCATGCTTCATCATTGTAATGTATGATGTTGTTTAGTATTGCCAGAGGCATATACCGCTTTGAGCTGGCGCGTTATTATTGTAAATATTATTGTAAACACGTGCTATTTTTAAATAGTTTACGTCATATGTTGTAGACATGGTATTTGTATACCAGCGCAAACGCATTAACATTCGATAGAATTGCTTTTAATAATAATATCCTTTAGTGCTCTAGTGGGTAGATCTGCTGTTTGGTGATCGGACGGTCATGCGTTCGAATCTTGCCAAAGTCATACATTTTTCTCTCGCTTTTACTATTTTGGCGCTAGAGGTAACTCACACATCCCGAAACAGTCGTGCATTTACTTTTACACAACATTCTGCACATTCGTGTGTTATTGTGAAAGTTCACCTCGACTCACTACAAATGCAAATATGTTACGGAGAACACCATCACAGGGATGCACTCGACCGGCAGTCAAATGTTGAGACCTAAGTATATACATGAGGTTTGACTTCCGGTCGGCATGGAAGACGCCAGGTATGTTACATTTCAAGTTATTATTCTTACTATGTCAACTTAATTCTCTATTTCGTGCCTCTATCTACTCTTTAATATGTTAAGAAGCCTCGACAATTCGCATGATGTTGATATATTGGTTAATGTTTGCAAAAACGACAGGTTTTTGTGTCACTTCGACCAGAACTTGAAAACGAAGCGAGGTTGGCTTCTTACGATGTCATTTTCTCCCGATATATTGATACATGTACACGGATTTTGGTCTGTAATGCAAGGGTCTACCACTGACTTCGATGTGATCAAGTCACAGTTCCCTAAAAGGTCTAGAAAGTTGTTTTATATACGTTTTTGGAAAGGCATACAAATCACTCGGACCCGGTTGAGTCATTTTCTATATTTGTTTCAAATTCACTGGCCCCGGTTGAGACCTCGTCAAAAAGTGTCCAGTAGGGTCACATTTACAGTAAAAGTGCACGGTTGAGTCGCAAGATAAGAATGCCATTGAATTGCAATTTAATTATAGCTAAGTTAACTCTACGTCATTTCTACGTAAGTTCTATGTCAATGACGTAGCATGTGACGTTGCAAAACGTGCTCTCTGACGAAATGTACACAGTAATTGAACTAGTGCTCGATCTAGAACATATATGGCAAGTTATTTAATGATTATGTACAGTATATATTGTCATTTTGGTTTGATTTGGTTTGAAAAAGTAATCCTAGATGATACATGTGGAATATCTCACTATAAACCATTTGTTTTATTTGAGAGAACACATAGAGGCACTGGAAACATCATTACACTCAATGGAGGAGGCACACAGACAGTTACTGTGTGACGACTGTGGGTATGGGGTACCGTTTTGGACTTTAATAGCACTTCGTGATTTCATCACTTCAAATACATGATATCACCTATTCGAATGGATGATATCACCTATTTGAAGTGATGATATCACCTATTCAAATGGGTGATATCACCTATTCGACACTGAAATGGTGATATCATGCATTCGAACTGGTGATATCATCACTTCAAATGGATGATATCACCTATTCGAATGGATGATATCACCTATTTGAATGGGTGATATCACCTATTTGATTTAAAGTGATGATATCATCCATTCGAATAGGTGATATCCTCACTTCAAATACATGATATCACCTATTCGAATGGATGATATCATCTATTCGAAAGGATGATATCACCTATTTGATTTGAAGTGATGATATCATCAATTCGAATGCATTATATCATCACTTCAAATCAAATAGGTGATATCATCCATTCGAATAGGTGATATCATCAATTTGAATAGGTGATATCATCCATTTGAAGTGATGATATCACAAAGTGCTATTAAAGTCCAAAACGGCGCCCCATATGTGGGAAAGTGTTTCGCACCGACAGTGGCTTACGGCGCCATCGGATGAGGCACACGGCCACACGGAGAAGTATGCCTGTGAAACATGTAACAGACGGTTTGTGGAAAAAGCCCACTATGCAAACCACATGAAGAAGCATGAAATTGGTAAGAAGGACGTGTGTTACACGTGTGGTAGAGCGTTTGCGTACAAGAGCACGTTGGCGAGACACAAGTGTCCCGAGCCGAAAGTCAGTATCTCTAAATATGTCTGTGGAGATTGCCAATCCATATTCACACGAAAGGATCACTTGAAAGACCATTTGGAGGCAATTCACCACAAACGTAGAAGGTTCCAGTGTAACATCTGCAATAACTCATACAGGTGGCGATCTTGGAGCTTCTGGGGGATACGCAAAAAAAGTCCCTTAAATCCGGTAAAGTAGTCCCTGACTTCAGGCCCATATGGACAGAGTTTGCTATATTGTTTAATATTTAATGCACATCCACAAATAATGTTTTATTGGTTCATATTTCATATATGTTTATGACAAATATGTATACAAAATGTACATGTTATTGAAGAATAACTTGCATTATACAATATATATATTTATACTATCTACTAAAGTACAAATATGTTCAATAGAAAATGATTTTCCAGAAGTGAAATATATGTGGATAAGGTAATTGAAACATATATGTTGGACACAAATTGGGAATGTAATGTCTTTGTTTTTCCACCCACATATGTGTTTGTATAATAATAAGAAATCTGTATTTTTGACAAATATAGACGAAATCCGAGCCCACACCTTACACATATGAAGCAGAGTATTGCTACTTCCTGTTAAAGGTCATTTATATCCATCAACTTGCGGAGACATGCACCAACAATGTGTATACATGCGGCCAATGTACAGCCAGGTCATACATATAACTGTTAATTTGCTATCATTTGCTATGTGTTTGTCAAGAACAACACTAATTTTGACATATGAGGAAAACATATAGTGAAAGCTGACTTGAATAACAAAATAATTGTTACATTTGTATACTGGTCAGAAACAGCAAAAACGCATTATCTCAAGTGTATGTGTATATATGTATACAGTGTAATATGGTTTCAGTACTTGCACATGCCAAAATTGCATATTATTGTAAAGAGCTAACACTATAGTCTGTTTGAAAAAAAAACCCCGCAATTTCCATGTTTTTTTTTTTTATACATTTCGCACATTTTCATCATATCACAGACATATCTGTAGGTGGAAAACATATTCGTTTTACGTTCCCAAATAGTGTAATTGGTTTTATATTATATTCCAAAAAGATGTTTTTGAATTTCCTCATCCACATTTTTCAATTCAAGACAACCATTTTGTGTACCATAACATCAGATAATTCACCTATGGCATATTTCCTATCCAATCCAAGACACCCGTATATGGGAGTTGTGAAACCATGCATATGGTAGTAAACACTACACAGACTGATAGTCCAAATACTTATCATATGATCATTGTGTGTTGGTCATGTGCTGTTATTATCGTTTCATAATACATATACATGTAATGTGATATTACAAGTGTCGACATAGTGCTATTAAAAACTAAACGTGTAAGCATTCAAAATATAGATGTAACTCTTACAAAATAAGTGTTCAATACCAATATCGTGTCATTTGTTGTTATGCTTGTATTGCTATATATGTAACACTATGTACAACCTCATTTAAATAGAGCAGTGTTGATGTTTTTCCAAAGATAAACACATTAAAGTAGTAATGCAATAGCTTTAAAATTGTCTGATTGATAGATAAAATAGAATTTAACATTTGAAACCAAAGGCCGAAACTGTATTGTCATGGCAAATGCCGTTTTCTACAGTAATTCAGCGAGTACTAATTATGCTTTAAGCTACCTACATGCAGTATTATAAATGTGGATTGTACATAGGAGTCCATACATGGGCTAAGAAAGTGATGATTGACAAGAAGGTCGATTTCGTTTTAGTTTTGTTTCCAGTTATATGACGATTCTGAACGATAATTACAACATATATGATTGCACAAATTTGTTTTATTTTTGTACTGATGTCATGCGAATAATGTGATACATGTACTGTGATTGTTTATTTTCATTTTATAAGATGGTAAACAGTGTCTTATATTTACGAGATGTTGGACACATATACTGTAGCGATCACATCTCCAAGAACTATATCGAAACAAGTCTTTTGCGGTTTAGTGATATCATGATATACATATGTGTGGCATTACAATATAATGTTGATGTCTCGTATGTGCAATGTAGTGATCTGTACTTGAATCATTGTGACAATAAAAGCCAATCATTCTGACTAATAAATGTTTTACAGCCATAGTAACGTTGATTTTTATCTCATATCCTGGAGCATTATAAACATGAATATAAATTAGACCGTTTACAAATTCAAAGACTCAAAGTACAAGCACCTGAATTTGAACAAATTGAATCCATAATGCATGTACATTTATACTGATCAAACTAAAAACTTTAACCGGCCCAGTATAACTATTTATTCAGTGCACAAGTCTGCAACGACATGTTATTTCAATCTCATTACCATACATAGTTTGTAACATTGAACTAAATTTTCCCGGCAGTACTTTAGGGATATCTAAGTGGTAATATTAATACAAAAGTCATGTTTTTTTGCATATCAAAGTTGTGCACTAAATAAATTTTGTATAAATATTACGAACACATTGACCAGACCGGAAATTTGTATGGCATATTCTCATCAACAGGTGGTTTAGCAGTTATATAGCTCTATGTCCTTCATATTTGAAGAGTATTACATGATAAACAAACAAGCATATACGTATATACAGATACAGGCACATGCTCAGTATAGACTATATCATCTATAGTTGATCCAACGCCAGACCGCGTCTAACATGTGGCAGAATTTTACCCTCGTGTGCCCTATCTCTGACGGGTAGTGGTCGTCGAGCCGGTTCATTTGGTGTTGACACCGTGCCTCGTGGACATCTCGGACAAACTATCCGTTAGGATGTTCACGACTTCGGCATCGTCCGCACGATCGATGAAAATGGCGAAGGCGTTGCTGTTGTCATCGACAGTGAATTTGCAGTTTGGATGATCGGCTGGTACGATGCCGAAGTCGTGCGACCTCCACCCTGTACTCCCACTAATGGGGTCTGTCCCAGTGGCTCCAATCTTCAGTGCATGTCCGGGGTGGTTCTTGGTATGATGGTCGACGGCACACTGTAGGAGATTAGACTCATATCGGCATACGCATCAGCGATACTCGGGTGGAGACGACCTGATAAAACATATTAAGACCATTGAAGTAAGGGAAATATAAGCCATTCATTTAGTAATAATACTCAAATTTTGTCTCAACCGGACACCTTTCCGACTAGTTTAATCTTCTCACACGAACATTCTTGACGAGGTCTCAACCGGGGCCAGTGAATTTGAAACAAATATAGAAAATGACTCAACCGGGTCCGAGTGATTTTTATGCCTTTCCAAAAAGTGGTAGACCCTTGCATTACAGACCAAAATCCGCGTACATGTATCAATATATCGGGAGAAAATGACATCGTAAGAAGCCAACCTCGCTTCGTTTTCAAGTTCTGGTCGAAGTGTCACAAAAACATGTCGTTTTTGCAAACATTAGCCAATATATCAACATCATGCGAATTGTCGAGGCTTCATTAACATATTAAAGAGTAGATAGAGGCACGAAATAGAGAATTAAGTTGACATAGTAAGAATAAGAACTTGAAATGTAACATACCTGGCGTCTTCCATGCCGACCGGAAGTCAAACCTCATGTATATACTTAGGTCTCAACATTTGACTGCCGGTCGAGTGCATCCCTGTGACCATGTCGAAAAATAAACCTCTCACTTCAGATAATAAACAAATACATAAATAAACGTGGATGCATGTGGTTCATAATTACCATGTCAATTGTTGTTACATGTAATAAAGATGCACTAAAAAGAAAAAGAAAACACAAAAAACAATATTTAAAAAAAAAAATATACATGACTATAGCGACGCGCCATAATAAACAGGGAAATACCTACAGGAATTCCATGTTTATTTATACGCCAAAGTTTATATAAACAAAGCATGTAAACAACGCCATGTCAGGCTGGTATACTTTTTGTATTATATAATACGTTACACTTTGGTAACAACACCGTTGTTGTTTTGTAGTCCCAGCCAGTCAGTCAGCCAGCCAGGCAATCAGCGACGGCGCGTCTATCGGGTGTTCTTGCGTAGAACCAGTACGCTGCACCGATACTATTATGGGGGTCCATTACACGACACCGTGTACCAGCGGGGACTCTGCTCTGTGTGGACCAAGGGCGTAACGAGCGAGGTATTATTCCGGTGACGTCATTCCGTCCAAGGACGAGATGAATCTCTAAGGACGTCCACCCATGTGATATATTGGCCCCATCCGCCCAAGTAGTCGATTATAAGTAATGTAACCTAACGACGTCATATAACGTCACCCTCATCATGGCGGAAACCTGAGTTGGATGATAGAAACTTTAAGTCCGTATCTTGAACATGATGAACATTGTTATACGATACTTACCTGTTCCAGAATCGTGACTGTGCCTGGGTTGTGTGACTGAGCTTTGGAGAACCCATCGAGAGGACGTTGTCCGTACTGTCTTGAATATTCATTATTTGTGTATATCATTATTTGTAAATACATCATCATTGTACAATATACCTTGTTGTCTCTTTCCACAACGTGCTTGGTGTTCTGTCCCATCAATACACTATATCGGTGTCACCCTGGCGTGACAGTCTGTCTAGGGTTGATGTTTTGTTTCGAATACGACCCACGCCCGAACACCCAATGTCAAGGTCACTGGGAACTTATGTTCACCTTCTTTGTAAGGCAAACGCATTTAACGTTTTAATATTTTCTCAATACTTTCTGTTTCTTCACACATATGCTTCATAATTCATACACACATTCCTCAAGTAGCCATTTACCGCACTGTGACAAATCCACGTACGTCCCGCTCCATTTTGGACTTAGAATTTTGCCTCATTTTTTTCGCGCCAGCTTTAGCAGAAGGCGCGACTATAGTCGCCGCTTTTTCCGTTGTATAATGGCCGCTTTTTCCGTCGTCGTCGTCTTCCGCGTCGTCGTCGTCTTCGTCTTCCGCGTCGTCGTCGTCGACGTCCGAAATGTCAAAAACGTTGTACAAGCTCGTCATCATGCTATAACTTGTATAGTACTTTACGGATTGCTTCAATATTTGGACACTTGATACATGTAAGCATTAGGAACACACTCATGCCGCCAATTCGCATGACCACCACCTCTTTTCACCTAATAATATTTGCTGAAACACTTAGCCATTTTTTGCATCAACAACTTTGTTTTAGCTTCCTCATCCTGCTATAACTTTCATATTACTGGACGCATTCCTTCAATGTTTGCACACTTGATACACTTAGCATTGGGAACACACTCATGCCGCAATTAACATGACCTTTACAGTTTTTACCATCATATTTTTGCGGAAACACTTGGCCATCTTTTTGCGTCAAAAATGTTTGTACAAGCTTCTTCATCATGGTATAACTTTAATATTACTTGACGGATTGCTACAATAGTTTGGACACTTTATACATGTAAGCATTTGGAACACACTCATGCCGCCATTAACATGACCTTTCCCTTTTTCACATTCATATTTTTGTGGAAACACTATTTTTGCGTCAAAAAGTTTGTACAAGCTTCGTCATCGTGGTATAACTTTAAAATTACTTGACGGATTGTTTTAATATTTGTACACTTAATATATGTGAGCATTTGGAACACAATCATGCCGCCATTAACATGAAATTGACCTTTTTACCTCATATTTTTACGTAAACATTTAGCCATTTTTTTGCGTCAAAACTTTTGTACAAGTTTCTTCTTCATCATATAATATTTTATTACTTGACAGATTGCTTCAATATTTGGACACTTGATGCATGTGTGCATTTGGAACACACTCATGCCCCCATTAACATGACCTTGACCTCTTGTACCTTCACATTTTTGCAGAAACACTAAGCCATTGTTTACGTCAAAAAGGTTGTACAAGTTTCGCCATCATCGTATAACATTAATATTACGTGATGTTTTGCTTGCTTCAATATTTTGACACATGATACATGTAAGCATTTGGAACACACTCGTGCCGCCATTAACATGACCTTGACCATTTTGACCTTCACATGGTTGTGGAAACATTTAGCCATTTTTTTTATGTCACAAAGTTTCTTCAACCTTGACATTTTTCGTATTTTAAACATGCACTTCTCTGACGGCTTTTGTAATGCTTACTTTAGTACATGCCCATGATCATGTTACGGTAAAATGCATCGGCAGGCGAGGCACCGCTTCTGTGGCGGAATTCTTGTTACTTCTTTGTAACCCAGATGTTTGTACATGTATCAGCGTAATGCCTGATACAACACTATGCTATCTGTCAGTACATACATGTATTCGGTAAATACAGGGCATGTTACCTGATTAAACAGAATATCTGCACTGAGATGCATCTTGCCTCGTATCACAGAGTGGCAGTTTAGTATAATTAGCTGAATTTTAGTGAGCTCGATGGAAGCGTCCTGGTGCCAATGCTAAATTATTTTTATCTATAAATAAATTTTATTTAGATAGGACTTACTATCTATCTCCTAATTAGGCGTTATTATCTCCTAATTAGGACTTACTATCTCCTAATTAGAACTTGCTATCTGTGTCAATGCTAAAAACTGTTTTATCTCCTAACTAGGAGATAATAACTCCTAATTAGGAAATACAAATTCCTAATTAGGGGACAATAATTCATAATTAGGAGATAATATTAATGTATAATGATCTCCTAATTAGGAGTTATTATCTCCTAATTAGGACTTAGTATCTCCTAATTAGGAGATACATTTATTTTAGCATCAGTACCAGGACGCTTCATAGATTTCCTTTATGCATACAGTTGAAGCTCAAAGTTCGTAATGATACCTTACCCCTTGACGGGTCACATAATGTCGCCGTGACTGGAGAAATGGGGCTTATGGAATTCGTGATCAGACTAGCTCCTGATCAAATAGCAGTCTCATGTATCCTGATAACGATCTGTATTACTTGTTAGAAGCATGCCACGTGCCCGTTTCATTAAACTTCCTACGACTAAAATCTTCGTAAGTGCACATTTAGGATCGTCTGGAAATTTCAATTGATGGATTTACATTTATTGAGCATAGGCTGCGTATGCAGCCTATGCTCAATAAATGTAAATCCAATCATTGTTTACAAGAAAACATTGTTAATATGAAATTCACAGACTATTATAATTTTGCACTTACGAACATTTTAGTCGTAAGAAGCTTAGTGAAACGGGCCCCTGGTGTTTCATTGATGAAATGGCGAACAGTGCAGATCATGATTAGGTGGAGTGATTCACAGGCTGATCACACTGGCTGTAGCACCCATATATACCGAAATGGTAAATATGGGTGTTGCATCAGTGTGTATCCAGACCAGCCTGTGCATTCGCTCTGTCTGATCATGATCTGCACTGTTCGCCATTTCATCAATGAAACACATCAGTCACAGCCACATTTCATGATTATTAATGTTACTGAGCATGTGCTCAAATGTCAACGTCAGCCGATGTCAATGTCAACGTCAGCTGATTCAAACTCACGGTGCATGATCATGTGGTTACAACAACAACGTCACCCACTCCAAAATAAGTATTATTTGATAGTTTCCTTAATATGCAACGGATTTTGATGAGATATGGCGCAGCAAACGCGTCTTCGTGAGCTGCATTTGGTGGTCTATGGAGTTTGGCACAGACTTATGTCATTTCTGCGATGAATCGATTTCCGTGTCGGAGACACGGAAATCGATTCCTCGCAAAAACGATAGAAGTTTGGGGGAAAATATAGAGACCACAAAATGCAGCTTAACAAGACGAGTTTGATGCACCATATTTCATCAAAATCCGTTACGTAATAAGGACACTATAAAAGAATACGTACAGTGAATCGGTACTTGTTGTTGTTGTTAGTACCACGTGATCATACACCTTGAAACTGCTGGATTTTATAGTTCAAATACGCGCAGAATGCATTGAGGATGGTAGAATTATCACTCGCCCAGTCGCATGACACATGCGTTAGTACGGAGCCCTGCAGGGGACATGGATTTTTTTATTATTAAGTCGTTCCCACGAAATTCGTTCCCTCAATTTAACAAGTCGTTCCCCCGAATTTACAATTTGTTCCCTCGAATTTACAATTTGTTCCCACGATATAAAAATTTGTTCCCTCGAATTAAAAATTCGTTTCCACGAAATGACAACTCGTTCCCTCAATTTAACAATTCGTTCCCTCGAATTAACAATTCGTTCCCATGATATAACAATTCGTTCACTCGACTAAACAATTCGTTCCCATGAAATGACAATTCGATCCCTCAATTTAAAAATTCGTTCCCGCGATATAACAATTCCTTCCCTCGAATTAACAATTCGTTCCCACGAAATGACAATTCTTTGCCTCCCTCGAATTAACAATTCGTTCCCTCGAATTAACAATTCGTTTACATGATATAGAGATTCGTTCCCTCGAATTAACAATTCGTTCCCTCAATTTAACAATTCGTTCCCACGATATAACAATTCCTTCCCTCGAATTAGCAATTCGTTCCCACGAAATGACAATTCTTTCCCTCCCTCGAATTAACAATTCGTTTCCACGATATAACAATTCGTTCCCTCGAATTAACAATTCGTTACCACGAAATGAAAATTCGTTACCTCAATTGAACAATTCGTTTCCGTGGGAACGAATTGTTAATTCGTGGCAACGAATTGTTATATTGAGGGAACAAATTGTTATTTCGTGGGAACGAATTAATAAAAATAAATAATTCTACGTCCCCTGCGGGGCTCCGTACGTTAGTAATGTTATATGTGTACATAAAGCAGGCACTATGGCAAACCAGGGCGTATTGGGAACTGGACCTGTGTAGATGGAGACTCGCACATGCACACGGAGGCACGAACAAATGAATGTGAATTAATGAATATGAACGAATGTTAATAAATGAGTGAATGCGAAGGAATGAAATAATGAAAATAATGCAAATGAATGGCTGTAAATGGATGAAAGAATAATTAATAATGCAAACATTAATTTTAATTAATGTGAATGAATGAATTAATAGGATGGATTGATGGTGGATGGATGGATGTATGGATTGACGGATGGATGGATAAGTCAAATAATGAGTGAATGACTGAATGAACACACCGGGAGCAGTGTGCGCCACTTGGACAATGCTTCAATGATATATCCCAGGTTGCTTTTGCGACACTGCATGCTACATTATAGGTTGTAATTAATTTAAATTAATTTTATGCTGTTTTACAATAAAACTGATGACTATCACGGACCTGGCAACATATGGTGCATCCACATTTGTTTGCGCTGTCGTGGTTTGTTATTCACATTCCAAAAGCTACAACTCGTTATTCGTTTATCAGATGCTTGTACTGTTATCCTGGGCCCGGTTGTTCAAAACACCAATTAGCTTAACGGACAGTTAAATCCTTAACTGAATGGTTAAAATCTCTGTTTTAACAGAGGTTTTAACCATTCAGTTAAGGATTTAACAGTCCGTTAAGGATTTAACAGTCCGTTAAGCAAACTGGTGTTTTGAACAACCGGGCCCAGCTAAAGTACGATGCAGAACTGGGGGCCGTTTCACTAAACTTCGTACGACTAAAATGTTCGTAAGTGCAAAATTATGACAGTCTGTACATTACACATTAACAATGTTTTCTTGTAAACACTTATTGGATTTACATGTATTGTACTGCATATGCAGCCTATGCTCAATAAATGTAAATCCATCAATTGAAATTTACAGACGATCCTAACTTTACACTTACTAACATTTTAGTCGCACGAAGTTTAGTGAAACGGACCCGTGGTTGATACTGCGCCTATATGTACGTGATGCTTGCATATGTTTACATGTTACATAGGAGACGCGCCATTTGACTTCGTACCTAGAAAGACGTGCTATATCTCATGAAATATATTTACACAATTTACGATATTGTTCATAAAAAACTTTAAAGGAGTCCGGTTTAGAGAGGTTCCACTGTAATTAATCCCTCCATGAATATTTGTTGTCCTTGGTAATCATGAACAGACACGACAGCGAAACAAATTGCAGTGAAAATCATCTAAATTAAAGACAATGGGGTCCCCAGGGTGTCCGGTTTAGAGAGGTTCGTTCTACTGTAGTATAAGCCGGTTTAGTGATGTTCGACTGTAATGCTGGTGTACATGTATGAGCTTTCCAAAACGTATTTATCAGGTAACCTGCCCTGCATTGACCGAATACGTACTGACTGATAACATATTGTTGTATCAGGCATTGCCCTGATATAAACATAAGGGTTACAACGAAGTGAAAACTGACGTTCCATTGGTCGGATAACGTCACGTGACGTTACCGAATGACGTCAGTGTAATGACGCAACGTAAACAAGTCCGCGTTCTTCTCCATAGATAACGACGTCATCTAATGTCATTTTCGAGCATAAAACGTTACCTGATAAATAGAATACCAGGCTAGTGTATTTTGATATCAGGTTTATCAGGCTCGGCTTTGAAACTGTAGGAATTCCTCGGCAAGCCTCGGAATTCCTACGCGTTTCCTAGCCTTGTCTGATAAACTTAATATCAAAAGACACTAGCCTGGTATTCTCTATATGTGCGTGTTTTGCATTCATGAACTGATATTTTATTTACACTTAATTACAGTGAACCCCAACTTAATTAAAATACGCTGACGTTTTATGGGTGACCGATTGAGAGAGGTTCTGCGTAGCGCCGAATCAGCATTCGCATCAATGACTACACCATTCGCCATCGTCAACACAACTATGAAACATTTGACAAACAATGAAATACGAAATATCAGCTGACCAGGATCTATACTGGTCGGAAACGCAACAAGTCAGGTCATGGAGCATTATTATTCATAAATCGGCGATACGGTTATTTACTCAGTTATAATTCCAGCACAAAACTATTTACACAATTCCCTAACATTTGATTCGCCCGTAGCAAATCTCTGTCCAAAGTTTATATCCCAGTAAACTCCCACGCCGAACTACTTTCCGTAACAGTGAGGCGCAGTTAAACTAATTCTTAAGAAAACGGAAAATAAACACATTTTCTTGATGAATTTATTTCAAATGCTGGAATTATAAGGAATGAATGGCCTTTTTGCGGAATTTATCGGGGATATAAACTTGGAAAAGTCGCGGGAATACTGGACGAGGCCTTCCGGCCTTCGTCCAGTATTCCCGCGACTTTTTCAAGTTTATACCCCGATAAATATTCCACAAAAAGGCCATTCATTCCTATAGTATTTACGACGAGTGTAGATCCGGATCATCTTGTACATACACCAGTAGTGGGTGGTTGGTCGAGCGAACGTGAAGGCGTAAATTAACGGTATGGGTTCCTCCTTATAGGAATCACGATTTGCCTGGTTTGACCCTCAGGTACGTTTTTATATTTGGATCTTTTGTTACCTGGGAGTTGAATTGGGTTATTGCCCATTATAAAAGTAGTAAGATTATTTTTGATCCTACTGCTTTTGTGAGGGAGGCAAGTGATTCTGGTGTGGCGAGGACCTGGCATCAGATCAGGATTATTCTGATGTCAGGGCTGAATATATAGTTTGTTTTTTATTGTACATATTTAGTTCTGATTTTAGGATTTTCCCCACATTTGTACATGTACTTGAACATGAACATGCACTTGTACAGGTAATATATGTGATTTAGTACTAAACCCATTGACCCGGCCTTAAATGACCTTAGCTGTTGATAGGCCGTTAAACCCCAACAAACAAACAAACAAAACCCCAACAAACAAACAAAACAAACAAATATAAACGAGTAGATAATAAGTAAAGTGTGTTTATTATAGTATCACCCGTATTGAAAGGGCCAGTCATATTTCACTTACGAGAAACAATCAGTACTTCCAAATTCTTATCCTTTATGCCAGGCACCCGACAGGAAGGCCATTGGAACCATTTATTTAACTTGCTGGCGGCTCACCAACCGACCACATTAGTCCGAGTAGGGGCTCGAACCTTCCACCTCCCAGTTGCGAGGCGTGTGCCTTATTCACTAGGTCACAATGACTGGTCGAATATAATATACAATGTAAGTACATGCAAATGCACAATCATTTCTCAAACCAGGGTTTGAAGTCAAAACCTGGATTTGAGCTCCTCAAACCAGGGGACCATTTCACTAAGCTACGTACGACTAAAATGTTCGTAAGTGCAAACTTATGATAGTCTGTAAATTGCACATTAACAATGTTTTATTGTAAACAATTATTGGATTGTAAACCCATAAATTGCAATTTCTAGACGATCCTAAATTTGCACTTACATTTTAGTCGTACGAAGTTTAGTGAAACGGTCCCCAGGACTTGAAGAATGTTTATTACGTGGTATGAATGCTATGCCACAGTGGAACCTTTCTAAACCGGACACCCTGGGGACATCCCAGGGTGTCCGGTTTAGAGAGGTTCCGCTGTGAAACTTGCATATAATTACTTGAAGACACGCGTAGGTGCTTTGCGATCATGAACAGACGTTATCCTCGGTGATAAATGTCCACGAAGCATATCAAAATTCAGCACACGTTACCTGTCTATGTCCGATTTACAGGGGTTCGACTGTACGACGTAAACCCCGATAAAAGTGCGAGGACAGCCATGTTTATATGGGATGTGTCTGGTAAGTACGATTGAGCTACCAGCGGGTGACATATGAGCGCCAACGGCTGATAAAAGGCCCTTAAGGCATATATATGCATGTGACGGGAGAAACAGTCTGATCAGAATCTGTAATGTTCGCCATTCCATCAATGAATCACCCGTCATGCTTCTAGCAAGAAATGCAACACAACTTCTAACTAACAATATACATGTAGATCGGTATCGTATCAGGCTACAGGAGTGTGCTATTTGATTGGGTGCTAGATTGGACATAAATCCCGTAAGCCCAATTTCTGCGGACAAAGTCATATATGACCAATTAAATTGTTATAACCAATCGTCTGAGCAATAACTGTTGTTCATGAACAGTAATAACAACGCCAGATGAACTACATGTATATGGATCAGCCTAGGCGCATATACAACTGCCTGCGTTAATCTTGCGCAGCTTATCAACGTTGCAGAACATTTACAGTCAAACGTCGCTAAAGCGACACACTGAGAGGTCCCCTCACTGGTTTTTATAAATGCATAATACATCTATCAGTATCAGTCATTGTAACACGCCTTCAAATCACAGGTGGAAGACCTGTCGAAGAACTTAGAAATATAGCGTACAGTATGCTAGCAGGGGGCCGTTTCACTAAACTTCGTACGACTAAAATGTTCGTAAGTGCAAATTTGGAATCGTCTGGAAAGTTCAATTGATGAATTTACATTTATTGAGCATAGGCTGCTTATGCCGTTTCACTAAACTTCGTACGACTAAAATGTGCACAATTATGATAGTCTTTAAAATTCATAATAACGTTGTTTTCTTGTAAACAATTATTGGATTTACATGTAGAGCATAGGCTGCTTATGCAGCCTATGCTCAATAAATGTAAATCCAATAATTGTTTACAAGAAAACATTGTTAATGTGAAATTTACAGACTCTCATAGGTTTGCACTTACGAACATTTTAGTCGTAAGAAGTTTAGTGAAACGGCCCCCAGGTGGGTAGGTTACTGGGATTTTTTCAATGGGCATTTGTTTCATGCTACAGTTCCGATCCTTCAGTCGGTACTTTAAATATCCTTTCTCAATAAAATTGGTCATTGTCAGAAGTTATTTTCAGACCAGAGCATCTGGTAATAGGACGGACTCAGCTCAGATCAGACAAAGCAGACTTCACAAAGTGGTGTATTCTTACACATCCAAATTCTCCCAAAATCGGCAGATATTTTACAAAACATACTGACTGAAGCAGCTGTATTTACTATTTTTCGTAACAACTGAGTATTTAAATTGAACAATTAGTGACAGAATGAAGGACGCGATATTTGATGAAATTTTACAGGAAAGGTAATAATTATTTCTGAGATCAACGGATATCCGGACCAACGGTGCTTAGCCTTCAATTACAACAAGGGTTTTCTCATTGGATTGTTCAATATGTTGCAAGGGAATCAACAAGGGCACAGCCGAATTTGCCTCGATTCCCTTGTTATTTTTATGATAAGTTCCTTATTATTCAACCGATGTTGATGAACTGAAGCGTATCGACTTCAAAAAAAGTATGTAGTATCATCGACTTCTGGCACTTCCCTGATCTTTGCAGCCAGTTCTCGATATATTTCGGAAATGTTTTAAAAAAAATTCCCAAAATTTACTTGTCTAAAATTAGACTAAACATACTTTAGAAATGCAATGCACTGTTCTCAAGTTAACCTTGATAGCACAGTTGGAACGTGTTCGACTTGCAATGTAAGGGTTGCGACATTGAAACAACGGCTTGGCAAAATATATATTTTTATTCAAAACTGAATTATACTCGTGTTTTAACCCTTTCACCGCCAAGTACACGACTTGGGTGGTTCTATTTGATTTTTCTTTTGTAAAATTTTCAATAATATTTAATTTTAGCAACATTTAAGAATGAGCCTTGTTTTTATTTCGCGAAATTTTGTCAAATATTGATTAGTATATACAGTGAAATCGCGATGGCTCGAAATGCCACAGGCCTGCATATTTTGTCCGAGTGATCGCATCTTTCGAGCCATCGCATCTTGCGATTTTGGTATATTTGTCGACTACTGTACCCGTCGAATTTAGGAAATAACGAAGCATACTAGAGTGTATCCATATTTTATATGATAATAGTATTTATTCGCAGATTAAAGTTATGATGTGGAATTAAATAAATTATATTTAGATGTATTTACAAAGTATCCTTATTTCAATTATTATCAAAAGATCCAGTATTTACTATAAATAGTGGCGCACATAAGTAATGTCGCAAGTGGTTGTGAAACGATGTTGTTTACGGCGCCCATAAAAAATCGGTAATCAGTCATGAATCGTAAAATATTGCGATGCAACAAAATGTGCTTTAGGCTACTTAGTTTGTGACCAGTATAAACGCTGATCAACTTACAGACTCCTGCAACTTGATATGGGTTTACTATTTCATTATATTATGCATCATGAATAGCTGTCGAGGACGAACATTTCACGTCCTGAACTGAATATGCAGGCCGATTTAATGCTGCACTGATCGGAAATTCAGTAAGAGCAAATATGTTTTGTCACGACCAGCCATCTCTGCCTAACTAGGAAGTGTGGTATTATTAATGGGCGTTTTTCGTTGTAACTTCCGATTAGCCACTCGAATAACACGAGGACCACTAGAACAAGCAGAGCACCGCCATGCGCTGTGTATTATCTTCTATTGTTATACATGTATCGTCATCAGAATATGTGAAACACATTGTCATCTAACCAAATAACAACAGACAAACGCCGCACCTGAGCTCGAATAATAGCATCTCGTTTATAGCGATAAGCTGCGAAACGACAGTAGCTGGGCCCGAAAACATATCATACTTTGCATAACCCAATATCGATTATTTCTCTGTCTGATATGTTTTGCCCTGATCAACCGTCAAATATCATCATCATATAGGATAACACTGTTACGGCTGTGTCTCCATATATCACATGCACTTACACTCAGCCTTTTTCACGGTCTTACATACCGGCTTCGTGCGATAGGAGAATGAACTAGCTAGGTTAAATTAACCGCCTCACTGTCTCCTTCATTTATTGCACATATTTCGACTGTATGGCAGATATTAGTAAATTCGGGAACAAACGGGCCAGCGGTCATTGGCCTGCCATTTTTGCGCTCAAATGCCCGGATTTGGAAGGTCCTCGAGCCAATTCCTACCCTTACATATAAGAAAATATATAAGCAGAGTTCCAACTCCAGTTAATTAATGTTGACCTTTGAACCTTACTCGAGTAACTTTAATTGAATCTATGCCGGGTGGTGGGTTACTAGGGTTCTAACTCGAATTGAACCTGAGCAACGACTCTGGTTGTTCCAGTGATACTCGGGTTATTCGAGACAGACTCTATTAAATGCACCGAGTGGCCGAAGCCCAGAATACTTAATAAATCGCTTCATATCGTTGATCGCTATCAACAACGTTAACGACCAAATTGCACCACTTTAAGCAATTAACTGCACTTGAAAAGAAACCACATTTCATAGACAGGTAGAGCGCGGCTCGGTCTTTGATCGTAATAAGTAGGACGCGGAGGTGCGAAAATTAGCCAAGCCCAAACTTCGACATGACTTTCGAATCATCGTATAGCAAAATAGCGGGAAATGTGTCAGCGGGACTTGAACAATGTTTCGAGGTACAATGTATTGCATTTTTCGAGGAGTTGCATTTTGAGCCATCGCATGTAAAATACATTAAACATATAAGGAAAAATATCGAGACATCTGGAAATCCGATAAAGAAACGAGTGGAGAGCACGAGTTTCTTTGTCGGAATTACAGATGTCAAGGGAAATAAATCCGGTATTTAAAAATGGTAATGGAATAAATTATATATTACATGCTCTTCGAAAAATGTGAAATTTGCTATTAGACCAGCTTATAACGTTGTCAAAATTGACAATTTTGACGTTAGCGTATGAATTGTTTCTTCGTCGGAAATGACGTGACGTCAATTACGTCTCGCGAACGTCTAGGAGAAAAAATTTCCTTCAAAGAAATAAATACCTCCAGAATCACGGAAACATTTTAATTTTCAATAAAAAGTTGACAAGTCGGTTTACTTTGATGATTTTTCATGTTGTTAGTGTTCAATGACTTCCGGCATTTGTATAGTTTTGGATCATGCCTATTTATTTTAGCGTCACACATATAATATTAAGAGTATAGAGTTGAAACTTTTAGATGTCAGAGATAATTGGATGCATTGATACTATTAGAAATTATATTCAGATATTGTGCGTGCTATATGAGATATGCAAATTTGAATGTTGGGATCATTTTTATCAATCTGATACATGAGCCGCATGCTATATTTCTCATGTATTTTCACCGTGTATGTAGGCACATCAGAGAGATTTTTATCCTTGGAATAACACAAGTTCTACTGGACATGTATTACACACATCGGTATACAACTTTATCAGCTACAGGACAAACACCGTTAATTTGCTGATGAAAATGTTACACACCATCAAAACTAGTAGTGTATCAGTTTATAATATTGTGTTTTCACCTTCTCCATAGAAACTTATTTTCGTATGTTATGGTTCATGATCTGGTGGCAGTACTTTCAGTACCTTGATTTCTAGAGCGAAGATATAATTATGCGTGTAACACAATGGTTGTCTGTATCATTAGTAAATACAACGCATGTCGGTGTTATAGTAATTGATAATGTGAATAATAGATCTGACTGCACTAGGTTTATGCAAATGTTCGTGGTCTAAGATAGGTGTAGATATTGCAAAATGCACTATTTGTATGTTATGTTTATATGCAACCGCGACAAAATGTACATTAATAGACAGAAGTAAAAATGCACATTTCGTAAGTACAATTATGGTATTCGTGTACAGCGAATAATTAAAAAATGTACGTTTCACTAGATATTTTGAAGTTCATATAGTGTTTTATTATGTTTAAACATTGAAACCTCTCCAAACCGGACACCCTGGGAGGTCCCCATGGTGTCTGGTTTGGAGATGTGCACAGTAAATCAGAAATGTTAGCACTTCATGACACATTCTAGAGATTTGAAATCATCACATAGAGAATAGAAAAAATATCCGGCAAGGCTCAAGAATTTCTTTATTTCTCATCAGAAGTATATGTTGTGACCACTCATTTGAACCGTCTCGCCGAGACGGTTCAAATGAGTGGTCACAACATATACTTTGGCTCAGAAATAAGGAAAATAGATAGAATGGGAATGGGAAAAAATACGTTGGCAACTATTCGTATTGCACAAACTACGTTAAACATTACGTTTAAAGGTCATTTGAACAACTTGTTTTATAAATTATACAATTTGATAATATGAAATAAATGCTGAAAACCGCATGGACAAATACTAAATATTAAAAAAGTTACAAAGGTTTGAACATTTTAATTAGCTGAAATATGCGAGTTCGACTATGATGTCATCACGGAACAATTATTTTTTATATATATTTATAAAGAGTCTTAAGTGTTTTTTTCTCCCATTATTTTATTACATGAACTTAATAATGTATGATGAAATAAAATGAAAAATGTAAAAAAATACTTTTATTTTAATTCAAACTTTTTTTTATTCAGATTTTCAAAATATTGTCGGAAACAATTTCCATAACTTTGAATAAAAGTACAATTATGAAAACTTGCATAACTTTTGATCGGATTATAATGTTTGCACGTGTTTTTTTCTGCATGTCGTTTGTATTGTCATTATCTACCAGTTTACACAATATATTGTCTTCATATGGCCTTTATAAAAATAACGGCGACTTGTAATATGTGACAGAGAACAAGATACCCGAAGGAGACACGTGCGTATGCTACGGGCGGTACATACTTTTTGCAGAATTATCGTCCCCCACTACGCGGCAGCAACCTGCTATTGATAGTAATAATCATATTTGTATGTAAATCGTAAAACAGCAGTTAGTTTTTGAATCTAGACTAGGCTGGTTGCCATATATGTGGTTGTGCCTGGAGAAATGAGGCTTATGAGATTTATGACCGATGTAGCTCCTGACCAAATATCACATTCCTGTAGCCTGATAGCGATCTATAGTGTTTGTTAGAAGTATGATGGGTGTTTCATGGATGGAATGGCGAAAAGTGCATATCCTGATCAGACTGTGCGGTTGCAGAGGATGATCAGGGTATACACTGGCCACAAAACCCATCAGACCCATTTATCCAGTCACAGACACATATATGCGTTTTCGGTGACGCGATGGCGCACGAATACATACGTACATGACACGTGTGCTACCGGATGTTGTTTTACCTCTGGCGGCCATTAATTATGGACATGTTGCGGATGTTGTGTCGCGGTCTGGGCTACAAATAGCGCGGCGACATGGACCGACCCAGCACACACCGTCGTCACTGTCGGACGAGAACACAGAAATATTACCAAGAGAATTACAGACAGGAATTCGGTAAGTTTTAACAGTTTTAATGTATTCAGTTTACCCATATTCAGGATCGTCTGGCAGTTTAAGTCTTTCAAGTCTTTCAATTACATGCACCTGTATATATTGCATACATGTGCATGTACGTATTGGTAATTTATGTTGAGAGTAATCAAAGTAAATATGTATTGAAAGTGTACGATATTTAAATGTACTATTTCCAATGAGACTTCGAGCTCTATTCATCATTAGATGCAACTAATGCACATTTTGCTGATATTATAGGAATGAATGGCCTTTTTGTGGAATTTATCGGGGTATAAACTTGGAAAAGTCGCGGGAATACTGGACGAAGGCCATTAATTCCTTATAATTCCAGCATTTGAAACAAATTCATCAAGAAAATGTGTTTATTTTAACTGCGCCTCACGGTTACGGAAAGTAGTGTCAGCAGAAGTGGAGCAGGGGTGGGGGTGGGGTGGGGGTGCGGCTAAGACCCTTTTGAACGTAGCACCCACCTTCTTATGCTGACAGCTTCAGGTTTATGTAGCGTGTCACAGTATTTTAAATATCGATACATAACCGCTAGCATTAAACTTGCCCAGATTTCTGAACATATATTGGCAATCTTAACTCGCAATGAAGCAGCTTGATTGTAGCACAGCTCAGGCTCGGCCAATCAAATAGCTTGATTTGCGGCACAATCTTGAAGCATTCTGAAAGAAAAACAATTGGAAATTATTGGCAAGATTTGGTGTCCTTGGGGTATGCACGTCTCTAAGTTAAAGTATAGTATTTCCACCATACACAGTTATATTCATCCATATTTTAGTTTCTAATAATATTATTTTCTATTAAAAAACAGCCATGTTTAACAAAATGTATGTGAACAGAAAGGGTAACTATGAAATAGAATACACCTGTCTAACGTAGATGTTATACAACATCTGCATGTATGTATGCTTCATTAACCCTTATAATGATGGCAACACAAATTATCGTCTGCTGCTGTTTTATATTTAGCCTTATTTCTCAATAAAATCATGGTTTGACAGCACTTCAGAATCATTTCCATTGGAAATGATTCTGAAGTGCTGTTAAATTATGTTTTTGATGAGGAAAATGGAAAATGAAACATAAACAGCAGACTAGAACATTTATTTCAGCAGTGTAAGGGTTAAGCACTTAACAGTAACAATAGATATACACAGCATGTGTGTATCATTAGTTTACAGACACCTCCTGACGTGTTGCTAATTATCAACACTATTTAATAACGATATTGTTGCAGAGAGGTGGGTATTCGCGGAGGTTCGACTGTACTGCAGTCCAAATCCAATTCATGTTCCTACAAATTTCAGACTTCCGGTGAAGAATGCATCTGTATATTTACCTCTGCCTAGCGTTCGCGTACGCCACCGCCCAAGCCCCGGCGGGTTCCACACCATTCCCCATTGACTCCGAGAGTAAGTTTTATTTTTATGTTTTTTATTTATGCATTATTTAACGAGGGTGAAACAGTTGACCAAGGCCGGTCTACCATGTGGCCTTCGCAACATACCTACATTGAAACACATGCGCACATACAATTATACAAAATACATGTAAGAATTTGACGTAATTGACGTAATTATATATATACTGTCTGTTTCACGAAACCTGGAGGAGGAGTCGAAACACGAAACATTTGGAAATCATCACGATCATAATCATCATCATCATAATCATCATCATTATCATGATGATCATCATCATTTTCATCATCTAGATATTATTAAGTGACATATTATTGGCAGGGGTTACACTAGCTGGGGGTGAACAGTAGCGGGCGTCAGCATCGCCAGCTAGTGTAACCGCCAGCTAGTGTAACCGGTTACACTAGCTGGGGGTGAACACTAGCGGGCGCTACAAGGCTCATTCTTACTTACATGTAATTTAATATTATCGAAAATATATTGTTTTTTTGCATTATTTATATAGCCGTAAAATTTGGGCAGGTTTCATGAAACAGACGGTAGACTAGCGTTGTATGATAAGTGGCTGTGACTGGAGAAATATGGGGATTATGAGATTTGTGACCAGCATAGCTCCTGATCAAATAGCACACTCTTATAGCCTATAGCCTGATAACCATATATCTCAGTATATTTCTTGCTAGAAGCATGCCAGGTGTTTCATTGATGGAATGGCGAACAGTGCAGATCCTGATCAGACTGTGCGGATGCACAGGCTGATCTGGATCTACACTGGTCGCAAAATCCATACGCCCCATGTCTCCAGTCACAAAACGGAATGGTATACATTATCGTTCAAAGAGAATCTTTGCTTCTTGTACATAGTCATTCAACATACAAAGCACGTGAAGAAGAAGAAGAAGAACATGAAGACGAAGATGAATAAGAAGTGTATTGCATGGAGCCAACTGGCCCCTGAGCACACATTCAATACTATGATACTATACAAGCTGTTGTAAGATGGCTTACATGAATATTGTTTCATACAATTTCACATAAACATTGCTCCCTGCAGGATTTATTTTATTAATTCGTTCCCACGAAATAACAATTCGTTTCCTCAATTTAACAGTTCGTTCCCTCGAATTAACAATTCGTTCCCACGAAATAACAATTCGTTCCCTCAACTAACGCATTCGTATATGCTCAAGGGCGAGCCGCGTCCATGGTGTATTCCATGCCATAGCGCATTTACCGTGCAACACATCCTACTGGAATGTATCGACTTTGCCGATGTTCGACGCAAACACTTCAATGTTACTTCACTTGCGAAGTTATTCCAGGTGGAGAACATTGAAGGTTTGCTTAACTTTCTTCATGAAATCAACTTGTATCGGAAGATCTGATTTTTATCATTGTATACATGTTTGTCATTCTATAGTTTTATAATGTTGTTCATTTATATTGTTAATCTTTTTACTATTTTTACCCTAATCATCTGATTACCTACCACATCTAACATACAATTGTACCATTATTTTTATTCTTCATCTACATTGCTTGGCCCTAAATGACACTCTTTTGTATTGATGGGCCGTTAAGCACCATTCCATTCCCTCAATTTAACAATTCGTTCCCTCGAATTAACAATTCGTTCCCACGATATAACAATTTTGTTCCCACGAAATAACAATTGTTATATCGTGGGAACGAATTGTTATTTAGTGGGAACGAATTGTTAAATGGAGAGAACGAACTGTTAATTCGTGGGAACGAATTAATAAAAAAATAATTCTACGTCCCCTGCAGGTCTCCGTACCATGAAGCTATAGCCTGCATTGTGATTTTTATATCACAAAGGCATGTCTTGTCTCGTATGGATTTACATTTATTGAGCATAGGCTGCATATGCAGCCTATGCTCAATAAATGTAAATCCATCAATTATGCACACACGTATATTGTTGTATTCAATGATTTCAGCGTTCACCAAAAATGTGTTTACACTGATGGCGGAGGAGGTCAATGACCTGAAGACGGAGGCGGGCGAGTTAACGCCCCTTATCGAGGCCTGTAAAGTAACCATCAACGCTACCATTGACAGTTGTTCCACCTGTGTAAGCCAGAACTGCCAGGCATCGGGGTATGTTCAATGCTAAACATCCATGTTGATAAAAAACATAACAATAAGCCTTCCGCAATAATACGATATGTTGGAACAATTCTGCACCAACCAGGAACCCATTTTCCAAACGTTTCAGCACAAGGCCTTTATCAAGGAATGTGTTTCTACTAAACGCTAAGTGGCATCCATTTTAGATTTTTATTTTGATAAAAAAAACCCATAGTTTTGACTAATTCCCTGAATTTTAACGTGTCTGGAAAATAGTTTCAGTCTATTGTTGAGATTATAATCAATGAATTGTGATGTGCGCATGAATAGTTATACAATGACGTGTTTTCCCGCGTTTTGACGTTACGTTGTGTGACGTCAAATGTGACGTCATGTACACTTTTGAAATCCAAATTACGCAGATGTTTCTATGAGTCAGACATATTTGAGTGCATGTTTGGAATGTGTTCAAGCACATTAACAATCTGGATTAGTCGAGACCCTTTCCAAATTTTCAAATAACATTATTTTGACTGAAATAAAATGTAAACATTTTGCATGGTAGCTCGTGGTTTCCAAGAAAACAGGCGCGCAATTACGGGTGTTCTCCTCACGGTGTATTATTTGTAAGGAGTTGATTACGGGTTTTCTCTCACAGCGAAACACATGCAAATAATTTGCAAGAGTGTAATAATTAAAATTATTTCAAGGTCATTCGCGGAACAGTCAAAACATATTACCCCTCGGTGCTGTGGACGCCCCGAAGCACTATTGCCCTAGGTCTTCGGCCTCGGGGCAATAGTGCTTCGGGGCGCCCACAGCACCGAGGGGCAATAGTGCCTCCGGTCGTCCACAGCACCTCGGGGCAATCGTTTTGACTGTTCCTGTAATGATCATGAAATAACTGTATAATGTCTGTTAGTCCATTATTTTATAACTTAAGGGCGGGAATTTGCTCCAAGAACCTTCCATACCCGGGCCTATGAGCACAGAACATTTGCTGTTGGCTTGTTGTCTTTTCCTAATTTACTGTTAGTTGCAACTCGGTCGAAATGTGTGCTTTAAATTAAGGAGGTCGGTTAATTTAACATAGTGGGTGGGGCATTTTATTACAAAGAGCCAATGAGATTCACACGCTTTCTCTTCTCCAGTGCCGCCAGCGGAAACGTAATGGACGTCGCTTTGGCCGGGATAACATTCTACGGTAACCCAGGAAACTACCTGAAGGAACCATTCGAAAACGCCGCCAATTCCATCGCCAACTTTGCCATAAAATACGGCGCCGGTCCTGCACAAGCCATAGTGGGCGGTTTTGAATCGGCAGGTCAATCGATCGCCAATTTCTTCGAAGGCGATGTATTGAATTCCCTTCAGGTATGTCAACATATACCGCCGCCCAGGTCAGACTGTCATGTAAATTTAGTTGAAACGAATCTCAATAATGTGTTTATTACTCGGTACAGGTACCGTAGGTGGGGCCGGGGGGGGGGGGGGGCCAACTATGCCAATTATTTTAATAATTATGTAACTTATATTATAAAGCACATGTTCTCACCCCTCAAACTTGCTGAGAATGCAGGAAATGCCTCTTAGATATCAAACATCTAGCAACATCGGGCCCTTTGGGCCCTCAATACTGCCCTCACCACACGCAAGAATTGTCCGGTTCCGACGGTTCCAATGAGTGATATACTTCCGAGATGAAATAAACGAGGTGTGGGATCACGTGGTTTCCGAACCCAATTATCCGACGTGACGTAATCTGTGACGTCATTTGTACAGTAGATTTCTTTAAAATCTTTCTAACAAACGGACGGATTTTGATGATATGTAGTGTACCAAATACGATGGCATATGTGTTTTATGAGTGCTCTGAATGTGTTTTTTTTCACAAATAATCGGGTCCCGTTTATTTCTTACATTCACGTGCTCTAGTTTTTATTTACATTTACGGTAACCGATTCTTCGTCAAAACGACAGAATTATGAGATTATAGCCGGTATGTTTCATAAAAATATGTCATTCCATTAGAAAGATATTAAAGGAAATCTACTGTAAAGTCGTCTAAACCCCAAACACTATACCTAGAGGAGACGGAAGAACCCCTGTAAACGAACATTTGTGGCAGGAGAAAGTGGGGCCTATGGGTTTTGAGGCCAGAGTAGATCCAGATCCCATGTTTCCATTCACAGCCAATGTTAACCATTAACCCTTTCAACACCACTTGCCTGTATAGTCGTATTGGCCAACTGTGTAGATCCAGATGAGCCGGCTCGTAACGCGTCTTGTTAAGCTGCATTTGGTGGTCTCTGTACTTTGGCCCAAACTTCTGTCGTTTTTGCGAAGAATCGATCTCCGTGTCTACAATGACATAAGTCTGTGCCGAACTCACTGGACGACCAAATGCAGCTCATGAAGACGCGTTTGCTGCGCCATATTTCATCAAAATCCGTTTCATATTAAGGAAAATATCAAATAATACTTACTTTGGAGTGGGCAAGATTTCAACACTTTCAGCCACTGTTGTTGTTGTTATAACCACGTGATCATGCACCTTGAACCCTTTCACCCCTAAGTATCTGCAATGGATTTTGAATTGTTCAGTTTGCAACCAATTCAATCGTCACAAAATGAGTTTTCAGACTAGTCCATTTATGAAAAGTGGATGTTTTTGCTCTCAAAAATATGAACATTACAAAAAGTGCAGATCCTGATGAGATGGCTCGACACAAGCCGGATAATCTGCATCTACACTGTTTGCCAATACCACTAACCAGGCATGTGGTGGTGAAAGGGTTTAACCCATTACATCTAAAATACAGTGGAACCTCTCTAAACCGGACACCAAGACAACCTCTGTGTTCGTATTTTCTATGGGTTTCTAAATCATTTATCTCAGATGTTAATATATGTTCATGATTGCAAAGCACGTCAATACATTTCAGAATGGTCATAAGTCGGATTTACAGTGGAACCTCTCTAAGCTGGACACCCTGGGAATCTCCCAGGGTGTCCGGTTTAGAGAGGTTTCACTGTATATTAAAAAATTAAGGACTTTATCATCCATAAATTGAAAGACGCCATGTGACCTAGTCCCTACATGCAGAAAAACATGTGCGATTTATTATGAAATACATTTACGAAACTGTGATATTTTCTGTAAATGACGTCCAAAGATGAAGACATTTTCATAGCAAATGTGGAAAAGAACTCCTCATTTGCTGTGAAAATGTCGTCAACTTTCGATGCCATTTAATGAAACGTAAATTATGTAAATATGTTTCATGAGATATCGCACGTGTTCGTTTTTACAAAATCACATGGCGTGTTTCATATGTACGGAGCCTCGCACGAATTATCAATTCGTTCCCACGAATTAATAATTCGTTCCTTCAATTTAACAATTCGTTCCTACGAAATAACAATTCGTTCCCTCGAATTAACTTTGTTATATCGCGGGAACGAATTGTTAATTCGAAGGAACGAATTGCTAAATTGAGGGAACGAAATGTCATTTTGTGCGAGCGAATTGTTAATTTAAGGGAACGAATTATTAATTCGTGGGAACGAATTGTTAAATTGAGGGGATTAATTGTTATTTCGTCGCATTGCTATTTCGTGGGAACGAATTAATAAAAAAATAATTCTGCGTCCCCTGCGGGGCTCCGTACATATGAAACACGACATGTGATTGTGCAAAAACTAACACGTGCGATATCTCATAAAACATATTTACATAATTTACGACAGTTTCATTAACGAATTAACTCTTTGCATGCTGGGAAATTTGTGGGCTATAAATAGTTCAAAAATAGCAAATGACAATTCATTATATTTTCTTTTATTTCTCCTTATAAATGTCATGAATATGTCTTGGAATTTCATTAGAATTGTGTCCGGAGGACACAATTCTAATGAAATTTCAAGACATATTTACAGAGAGAAATAAAACATATACTCCTAATTCGTTTGGCGGATATTTTCGCCGCTAGCATGCAAAGAGTTAATAAAAGAAAATCCATATCCCCTGCTGGACTCCGTACATTTATACTTGCAACTCATTTTTGTCTTCCACAGACTGCGCTCGCTGGAATTAAGAACATGGGGGAACAAATCGGGAAATTTAGTAAGTACAGTGGAACCTCTCTAAACCGGACGCCAAGAAAATATCTGAAGTCTTATTTTCGATGGGTTTCTTGGTCATTTACATGTATCTCCGATGGGAATGTGTGTTCATGATTGTAAAACACACTAATATATCTCCGAATGGTCAAATGACTGAATTACATTCAAACATCTCTAAACCGGACACCCTGTGGTCTTCCCAGTGTGTCGGGTTTAGAGAGGGTTCACTGTACATGGTCATATCCGACGTCATGTGATTTTGTTGCTAAGAACATGTGCTTTTTTATGAAATTTATTCACTGAAACCGTGATATGTATGTTTTGTAAATTACGTCGAAAAATGGACGAAATGTTCATAACAAATATACTGTCGCATGTGCGATGCAAAATTCATCAACTTTGGACGTCATTTATGGAAAATATCGTAAATTTTGTGAATGGTTTTCATGTGATCGCAATCATGTAAGATCTTACATGTCGGTACAATATCACATGGCGTGTCTCGTAGGTGACTGTTACGGGAGACATTGGACTTATGGAATTTGTGACCAGAGTAATCGTGGTCAAATAGGACAGTCTTGTAGCCTGGCAACGATATACCATGGAACCTCTCTAAACCGGACACCACTGCAAAACAGGCAGATGACTACTTCAAGTGTGAGTGTTTGTGATCATAAACCGGCATTAACATCAGAGATAAAGCACAACGGAAATTTCTCTGTGTCCGATTGAGGTTTTGCGACCAGTGTATATGCAACAAGCAATATTGCTTGTTGCATATACACTGGTCGCAAAACCGATCAGCCCAATTGTTCCAGTCATGGACTTATATTTGATTTCATAAACGGTGGCCATCTTGACTTTCTAAACAAACATTTATATTTGACATGGATTGATTCCTACGGAGACTCATAGGGGACATGGATTTTTTTTTATTAATTCGTTCCGACGAAATAACAATTCGTTCCCTCAATTTAACAATTCGTTCCCTCGAATTAACAATTCGTTGGTGTACTATCTCGCCATTTAAGTCGTTCGTTGACCGGACTATATCCTCAGTTCGCATTTCCGTAAAATTGGGTACATGTAGGATTTTAATAGCTTTTCGTCGTCTGTGGTCTGAACTATGGTTATCCATAACGACCAAGGGCGGATTCAGTAGGTGGGGGTGGTGGTGCGGATCCGGCGCGCGCTCCCACTAAAATTCGGCGAGTAAATATTTTATTTGCACTAAAATGCACCAAAACGCAGGAAATGGGATGTACATGTACATCCCATTTCCTGCGTTCTGGTGCATTTTAGTGCAAATAAAATATAGCATAATCTTATAACTCTATTGTCAGGATGATACTATGTGGTGTTTGTTTTAGTTTACCGAATTAAACTTGTTTGTAAATAGTGTAGATTTGTTTGACTTGCACGTGAGTATTTTATTTTCAGCGTTGAATGCCGGAAAGTCAATCGGAGGAGGCTTCAAAGATCTAGGCTGTAAGTATTCACTTATTATGTACATATAGAATAGTAGTTTAGTGCCGTGAATGGGAAAAAATATCTGGCAAGGCTTAGGAAACGGGATGGGCGAGGCTCTGTCGAGCACATCCCGTTTCCGAGCCGCGCCAGATATTTTTCACATTCACGGCACTAACCTACTATTCTATTTATCCCGACAACACCTACTAATGGCTTTAAAATGCAAAACAAAATAATCACAGCCACCGCATATATTCATACGCAGTGATTAGGTCGTATTGACAGGATATCAAAAATGTTTCACGGCACCGTGTTTCACTTTCACGGCACATACGCACTGTGTTGACGGGATAAATGTATGTACTTGTTGTAAGGGCATGGAATATCAGGTAGTGTCTCAAATTACAGCAATATATGTTGTTTTTGTTGTTATTTTGATGTTGTTGACGTTGTTGTTGCCGTTGTTTTGTTCGTTTTATGTACTGCAAATGACGTATGTCAAACAAATTCGGATTACCAGGAAACACAAATTGTGGAACATAACATTTTAGTTAAGAAATAGCAATACAATGAAACCTCTATAAACCGGACACCCTGGGAGGTTCCCAGGGTGTCCGGTTTAGAGAGGTTCCACTGTAATTCTCACATATGAACACTGCAAATACCTTTCCGAGTGTTAGTACTAAACCCATTGACCCGGCCATAAATGACCGTAGCTGTTGATAGGCCGTTAAACCCCAACAAACAAAACAAACAAAACCTTTCCGAGTGGTTTGTCGTCATGCACATACAGTATAATTACATATGTATTGCAGTAAGACCTATCAAAGTTAATACAGTAGATGCGGGGTCGTGTCCAAGACTGGCCACCACCCCGCCACACTCATCTATACATATCTACTGTCTGTTTCACGAAAGCTGCCGAAATTTTACGGCTATATAAACAATTCAAAAACAAGATTTATTTAGATAATATTAAATTAAAGGAAAAATTAAGAATGAGCCTTCTTTTCATTTCGTGAAATTTGGTCAAATATTTATTTTATTACGAAAAATTGATTTCTCTATGGGAATTTAACATGGGGGAAAAAGAGGTGAAGGAGTGTGGGAGGAGTCAAAAAACGAAAAAATTTGGAAATTGACTCCGAAACCTGACTAGATAGCTTGGATATGATGTAACTAAGAAAAGAAAAGTTAAATTTTAAAAATCGGTCCAGTATTTCTGAAATTCAAAAAGAATTTCCCCATGTTAAATCCCCATAGACATCTTCACTCAGTGAAGGGGATTTAATATGGGGATTTAACATGGGGAAATTTTGTTTTCGCAAGAAAATCAATATTTGAGGTCATTTAAGGCCGGGTCAATATAGAGAGGTCCCAGTGTACCACTTGAATGCATATATTTTATTTATACAATATATATTAAAAATAACATGTGAAATAAGCTATATGGAATTAATAAAATGTTTATTTCATTGGGTGGTAAACTGTGATTTACCCGCGTTAGAATCTCAAAAAGTAGACCCGAACTGTTTCAATTTAGTCACGAATGCATTTTGTTAAACCAAATATCACATAGCTGTTGTCAATGAGAATACACACTATTTTTCAATAGTTACAACATTGTTATTTCCATTCAGAATGGAAAAACATGCGGTTTCCCGCTGGGATGACTTCATAACGTCACATGGCTTGTCTCATATGTGGACTTGACTGGAGAAATGGGGCTTATGGGATTTGCGACCAGTTTAGATCCAAATCAGCCTGTGCATCCGCACAGCCTGATCAGGATCTGAACTGTCCGCCATTTCGTCAGTGAAACACCCGTAATGCTCTAACAGGGAATATACATCGTTATCGGGTTACATGAGTATGATATGTAATCAAGAGCTGCACTGGTCACAAATCCCAGTAGTTCCATTTTTCAAGTCACGGCTATATATACGATATATATGTTCTTAAAGCATGGCTGGGCGGTTTGGGCAAGCGAAGACGACGAAGTGCAAGCGCCCTCGTGAGCGCTCACGAGATCTCTCGCGAGAAGAGGAGCCGCGTGAATTCCCGCACGAGACGAAGCACCGCACCGACCCAGGACGTGATAGACTGCTACAACAACAACTGCCATGTCTGCAAGCCATTCCTGCTGGAGATAGATGGCGTTGTCTCAGAACGTAAGGTCAAAGGTCATCCGACTTGTCCATTGTATACGCGAGCTCGAATTTTCAGTCAGTAACACAAGGCGACTTACGTAAGTTGCCCTGCGTTGCAGACAGAACATTCGGGTTATACAGTTGAATCTGTCCAAACTGGACACCCTGGGGATCCCCATGGTGTCCGGTTTGGACAGGTTCCACTGTATTTCTAGAATATGAGCGCCCCAAGACAGCTATGCGTGCTTTGCAATCATGAACAGACATACCATAATACATAAATGTCAGTGACACCGATCTAATTAAACAAACAAATGTGTTCACGGTGTCCGGTTTACATAGGTTCCACTGTATATACGCATGTGAGAAACAAATACACAACTGGATGTTAAATATTTACCCGTCCTGTACGGGCGGCAGGCGACACAATTTGTCCGCGATATATTTCAACTTCTACTTGACGGATCTTAAAGGTATATGCCCACTCAGTAGGCACAAACTGTTCTTTATTGGAATTAAATATGTGTGTAATTGTGTCACTATTCCACCAGTTCTAAAAATTTCGAGTGCGCGCTATACAGATGTAATCATTTATTAATATTTATTTTACTGATAGTAACTGGCGGTGGTATTGTGATATTTTCATATGCGAATGAGGCATGATATATTTTTAATGATTTATACTAATTAAATGCGTCGCCTGAACAAAATAATATTTTCTACAGATTATAAAGTATGACCATTTCGCATCAAACAGAAATACAGATAGTAAATAGTAATGTCCGTTAACATTTTAAGGAAACACGGTTATCGACCCTGATATCAGTGTGGAAATTTAAGTCTGATATAAAATATATAATGCTGTCGTGTACTATGCGTGGGGTCGTGGTGAATGAATGTTTATTTTGCCAGAAAATATCTTGGGTTATGTCTCTGATATAAAGAACATGTTGTGCCCACTCAGTGGGCATGTACCTTTAACTAAATTCAGGTGGGTTGTAGGGCGAACGCGACGGCGTAAATTAACGGTGGGGATTCCTCCTTATAGGAATCACGATTTGCCTGGTTTGGCCCTCGGGTACGTTTTTATCTTTGCACTTTTGTTACCTAGGAGTTGAATTGGGTTATTGCCCATTATAAAAGTAGTAATATTATTACTGATCCTACTGCTTTTGGGAGGGGGCCAAGTGATTCTGGTGTGGCTATAGGACCGTGCATCAGATCAGGATTATTCTGAATATATAGTTTTTTTTTATTGTAAATATTCAGTTCTGGTTTTGGAATTTGGAATCCCCCCCCCATTTTTACATGTACTTGAACATGTACATGTATTTGTACAGGTAATGTATGGGATTTAGTACGAAACCCATTAACCGCATTAAATGACCTTAGCTGTTGATTGGCCGTTAAACCCCAACGAACAAACAAACAAACAAATAACCACATTCGGTATACGTGTCTCTCATAATATTGGATCAACTTTCCACGTATAAATTGCAGAAAATATTAAAAAAATCATGAAAAATCGCACATATTCGTAGATTCTAAATCACATGGCTGTTCCCATATATCTAGTGCAGTAGCACACATTATACACCAGTGTTCGCAGTTGTACTTAACTATTCCACTTCCCCCACCAGTGTGCCCGGCGGCAGCGGCCAAGAACGCCTCTTACGTCACCAACGCGAACAAGTTCCAGAACATCTTCGCCTTCTTCAATGAGACGAACGCCCCCAACAACGAGCTCATCAAGGACGTAAGTGACACGCTTAACCCTTTCAACACCACAAGCCTGTATATTGGTATTGGCTAAAAGTGTAGATCCAGATGAGCCGGCCCGTGACGAGCCGTCTCATCAGGATCTGCACCTTTTGAAATTAATTTTCACATTGTTAATAACAAAAACACCCGCCTGTTCATAAATGGACACTAGATCGCAATAAAAAAGATTTAATGAAAATAAAAATATATTTTTTACATTTCCAGTTTATTTCGTTGTAGATTCTCAAGTCCATATGATACACTGATGAGACAAAAATAAATTAGAGTTAATATACATAATTAAAAAAATATTGATGACGTCATAGTGGTACGCGCATATTTGAGCTGATTATAACATTCAAACCTTTGAAGTATTTGTTATTTTTGCATGCGGTTTTCAACATTGATTTCATCAGAGAAAATAGTATCGTTTAAAGAAATATAAATGATTCATTCCACTTTAAATTATAATTCCCATTTCAGGTGTACATCAACCCCGCGACCTATACCGTTGTCCAAGCAACAGGATGGGTCCCTCCTGGCGTCTATCAAACATACGTGCCGCTCAATGTCGCCCTCCAGGGCTTCGATTTCGTGGCTCTCATAGTGTCGCTCGCTGCCGATTACCACGGGCGCGTTCACGACCTTGTATAATAGACGATGGACTAATGTCAGACATGTGTGTGGAAGATGATACTAGAATTGGACACGCCATATGAGTTTGCAACATGGGGAGTCAGTTTCCTGAAGGAAATTGACTCCGAAACCTGGCGAGATAGCTTGATAACTAAGAAAACAAAAGTTAGATTTTGAAAATCGGTCCACAAATAAAACAATATTGAAAACAAATCTATTTTTAGCCTCCATGTTAAATTCAATTAGGAAAATCGTTTTATCGCAATAAAATCAATATTTGATTGAATTTAATCAATTATTTTTTTGGGGAGGGTGACTTTTTAATGTGTTTAATAGCCAAACGTTCGTATATACATGTATCCATTTCTACATGTAGAAGAATTACGGGTGTTTCATTGACCGAATGGCGAACAGTGTAGATCCTGATCAGACTACGCGGATGCACAGGCTGATCTGGATCTGGATCTACACTGGTCGCAAAACCATCAGGCCGATTTCTCCAGTAACCGCTACATTTCCGGAAGATTGAATCCGAAGTCACTACATGTATTTTACTAACTGTTCTGAAATTGCACACAGATATACCTATGGTGTACACTATTATTATGCCCATGTCTGAAACTATTAAAGCCGACATACAGAGTCTTCAACGAGATTGTATTCAATTGAAATTGCAAGTAAATACAAAATGCACATTAAAGACAAAAATCTTTTTTTTTAATAAAAAATATTGGTTACTTTAAACTTTGCACCGGTTACTAGACCGAAAATGCGTTTATGAGATATCTCTAAATAGAGCTGAGAGGTATCCCGGCAGGAAACTGGTGCATTTTCGACGTGAAACATTTACGTCGGTGCAGAGTACAGCACCGGTGTTAGCCGTACACTATATATGCCGTATATAAGGCATAATTAAAGTATAATGTGCAATATCATGTCACTAATTCTAGTTAGCTATGACGTTCTTCCTGTTATATGTTCATTTGTGCGTGTCTTTGCCAATGTTCTTCTACTTGTTTGCAGCAATAAAACAGTTACACAATTACCCATTGTGTTCTTATTCACTGTGACATACTGTACAACATAACATGCTATATTATTATATGACTGAGAAGTCCAGCCAATGAGATTGCCCAATAGAGCGTCACATGGTTGCGGCGGACATATATGATAATCACCTGAATATCAGTATCGGACAAGTCTGAGAGTGATATTCTAAATGTGATATTAACCTGTCTGCGCGAGTCACTGAACACGCAACGGAAACATGACATGGTTCAACGACGAGCCAATTAAACAAAACTACGCAACTTGTATCATCCAATCAGCAACAAGCTTACACATGTACTTCGCAATTGACAGCAAAACAACAACAATGGATGTCAGTCAGGTTTCAGCAAAACCTTAAGTCATATAATAAAATAATTATTGTGTTGAATATGACTTTTCTCAGGTCCGTAAATCGCGTGTACACCTCCTGAAAAGTCAATAATTGTATAGTATTACGTGTTTGTAATTATGAAAATTTCACGGGCCTCGGAACATATGGATTCCTTGACACGTGCATACACAACTGTCTGCGCTAATCGTTCCAATATTTTAATTTATTTTTATTTCAAGATACTTGATTATTGCGCTTGAAATCAAGCAGCCTGTTTGGTGGAGACTGAGCTGGGCGACAGCTCAGGCTCAGCTAATCAAACTGCTTGATTGCGAGCTGAGGTTGCCAATAGATGTTCGGAAATGATGATATATAGACTAGATTAACGCAGGCGGTGTTCTACATGCATATACAATGTGCAAATATACGTGTCGCATACGAAATCCACTCGATCTGCTATCAATATTTCTGACAATATAAGGTTGGCAATCCCTCCGTATGCTGCAGGAATGATACCCAATCTCTGTACCACAAACATGACATCAAACACCGCACAATCAACGGTTGGTGGATGCGGAGACTCTAATCTGCTTTCCAGTTTGTGCATCAACTTTGCTTTTGCAGTTTTGTGTTTGCCTCCGTCATTTCACCTTCCTATCCTTTACAGCTAACCGTGTCATTACTGCTGATGAATCAAAGTTAATAATCTTGCGACGTTGTTATAGGTTTTTCGAATCTCGTTTTTCAAATATCAAAACATTCCTTTGCGAATTCTCCACTCCATTGTTTTCCCTTTTCGACACAAGTCAGAAAATCGCTAGTAACGTCCTGCCGTTTAGACCAGCCTGTCATCAAGCAAACCAGCTGGTCTTGCTTCTCGACATTGAATCGGTTCAACGTTTCTTCTCAGAATGATCAAATGCCTGATTTACAATGACACCTCTCTAAGCCGGACATCCTCCCAGGATGTCCGGTTTAGAGAACTTCCACTGTATATGGCATATTACTTTGTCATTGTCCTGTTTTATTCGACTTGGTCTCAATTAATTTGTGCAGTCTTCCTTATGCTTAAGGCCTGCCATCTCCATAAGAAGCCCCGCAAACTCACGTTTTGCTCCAGTCCGTCGCCGCCTTGTTTACTTTGCGTTTGACAAAGCTACAATCCCGCCTATTCTAGATGCAGCATCAACGTTCACGGTGCACTCTAAGGTCTGGTCAACGGCAAGTATTGTAAATGTTTACGAGTGTACGAGGTCAAATACTCTCTTACACCACGGTGAGTGCTGTCTATGTTTAGCAGATTCAGGTAGAAACGAAATCCCTAAACATAAATGCGAAAATTTGGTATGTTTGTCATAAAGAACACAGGACATATTTCACCCAAGCAGTAAATGTACAAGTCAAGTAGCCGATTTGATCAAAATTGCAAAGTATACTTATCAAGCTCCCGAAATGCATTATTTGATATACAATGTAGAACTAACGACTGCATATATTTGTAAGTATGCAGAATTATTATACAAAATGTATTATATTATCACAGCCAGAATGGCTGTGATAATGTAATAAATTCAGTATAATACAAAATAATAAATTTATCATTAAATTGAAAATTTCTCCCTCAAAGTGTACTTAGCTAGATAAGTATACTTTGCAATTTTGGTAAAATAGGCTACTGGTCGATGCATCTTCTTTTTCATGATACGACAATGTGTCATCATCAGGCAGCGTGTATTCGGTCAATGTATAGTGGGCTACCTGATAAAAAAACAACAAACAAACAACACAATAAACCAGTGAAGTTCACCGTACCAACATGAGCCAAAGTGGATGTGTGGATGTGATTGGAGGAATGGGGCTTATGGAATGTGTGACCAGTGTAACTATTGGACAGTGTAGCTACTGGTTATATAGCACACCCATGTAACCTAATAACGATCTACATTGCTTGTGAGAAGCATGACGGATGTTTTATTGTAGGAATATGGAACAGTGCAGATCCTAATCAGACTGTGCGGATGCACAGGCTGATCTGGATCTACACCGATCACAAAACCCATAAGCCCCATTTCTCCAGCCACAGCCACATACGTATATCGGTATTGAAACTAACATCGGAAGTTAATCTATATTTTGCTGGCAGAGACATATGCATATGCATACAAGGATAGGTATTGCAATTTGACGAAAATCACGCCACGTCTTTGTCACATGTTTAAGCTAATGTGACATGGACATCTGCGTCATGAAACAACTTCGGAACAAGATGAGATCAGGGTCTGAAATGTTCGCCATTCTGTCAATGAAACTCATGATATGTTCATATTATCGGACACAGGTTCGTTCGTGCAAAGTAATATTTAATAATCAGTGTTATTAAATACGTATATACATTCGAACCTCCCCGAACGGCCACCTCACTACAACAACACCCTCTCTATAACAGCCTCTATGTTATATCCCAAATGGATGATTTCCTCTGTATCTAACCCTTAGACTGCTGAGCACGAAACATTTCGTGTGCTGTTGCTTTGCATTCTTTCTCAATAAAAACAATGGAAATGATTCTAAAATGTTGCCAAAACATATTTTTTATGAGAATTATCGAGGAAAATAAATAAACAGGGGACGACATAATTTAATTCAGCATTAACCTCCCTACAACAGCCAACTCTATACAACAGCCAGTTTTGCCTCTTCCCATGGGTGGCTGTTGTAGAGAGGTTGCACTGTAATTGGTATACATGTACATTCAACAGGTTGTGACGAATTGTAGAAGAAGATGTATAACATGAGTGCCTCACATAATAAATATTTCGGTCAGAAGCATTGAATTGCTTATTGCTTTATGCTTAATGTTTTTTTTCTTATAGTTAAGGGTGGGAAATGGCTCGAAGACCTTCCATACCCGAGTATATGAGCCCATAAATTATCAGGTCAATGGCCGTTGGCCCATTTGTTTCCGAATTTACTAATACATGTATATGCGGTACAGTCGAACTATGTGCATTAAATGAAGGAGACGATGAGGCTGTGAGTTAACCTAGTTAGTTCATTCTCCTATTGCACAATGCCGATATGTCGGACCGTGAAAAGGGCTGAGTGTGCGTACATATGATATATGGAGACTCAGCCGTCACATTGTTAATTTTTTTTCCCTTATATTTAAGGGTGGTAATTGGCTCGATGACCTTCCATACCCGGACATATAAGTCCAAAAAGGCCGAATTTTGAAGTGTTTTGTGTGATATATGTGAATGCAGGGCGGACAGATGTGTATAACTGTGTGCCGAAATTGGACACCACAGCAAGCCGGGGCCAGAAGCAGGCAGATGAGAGCAGCATTCAGTTGAGCACGAGTATAACCTAGGGATGATATATTGTACTGAGCCGGAATTTGAAGTTCCTTTTGACGTACAACGTGATCACGATCGTCTCTACACCAACATCAGAGCCGAAAACCTTTCCACCCGGGAATGGCCTGTGATATGTTAATTTTCCAAACAATCCAATCATATAACATGACATTGGGACTAGTCCATTTCTAAAAAATGGGAGGGTTTCTGAAGAAATATAAATATTTGTTTTACAAACGTGGAGATCCTGATGAGACAGCTCGTTACGATCCGGACCGGTGCCGTGTTGGTGCACATTTTTTTTTTGAGCCCTGTTACATTTGGCGAACAACGAGGTACCGTTACTGATAAATAATGCCCAAAATGTACGAAAAATATGGAATTCCGAGACGAATTAAATATAGAATTCTAGGACGAATTACAATTTGGACTAAAAATCTATCCTTTGTTTTCTTCTTTGTTACATCAATTCCGAACTACATTGTATCGAGCCGGGTTTCGGAGTCAATTTCCAAATTGTTTTTCGACTCCGCCCTGCACGTTCGCCAGCTCCTTTTCTCCTATATTAAATTCCTTTGAAGAAATTCCATCAGATATTGATTTTATTGAGAAAAAAAGTGTTTTTTTTTCGCAATAAAATCAATATCTGATGGAATTTCTTCAAATAAAAAATGTGTGCAGTGGGGACTGTGACTTTTTGTTATTGCTGCAAAAGTACTTAGTTTAATGTGTTTAATGGCCAAAATTTGTCGGCAGCAAAACGTGGAACAGGCAGTAGTAGTACATAGTCAGCAAGGTGCGGTATCTGAAGACAAATATTTACAACAGTTGACAAATATTTACAAGAATTTACGATATTTTCCTTAGAAGACGTCTAAAGTTGCCGAAATGGTCAGATAAAATGCGGGATAGAATTCCGCATTCGATGTGGAAGTTTCGCCAATCTTCGACTTCGTTTACATAAAATATCACCGTGTCTGTAAATATTGTTTATAAAAAATTGCACATCTTCAAAGTAACAAAATCACATGGTGTGTCTCAATTACATTGATATCGAATACATGTATATACATATTTGTTATTTTATTCAAAATAAATTTTATAAAACAAAGGCAAATTTCCATCAATACAAGTTGGACTGATAAATACATCAGCAACAATATACTAGTCTTTGTGAAATGTATTTGGTCCTACATGTAGATACGGCTTTCCTTTGTGACTACTGTCTGTTCCACGTTTTGCTGCCGACGAACATTTGGCCATTAAACACATTAAATCTAAACAATATTTAAATGTAAGTACTTTTTTATCAATAACAAGAAAGTCAACCTTCCTAAAACAAATTATTTGATGAAATTCCATCAAATATTGATTTTATTGCGAAAAAAAGATTTTCCTATGGGAAGTTAACATGGGGACTAAAAATAGATTTATTATAAAATGTTTTTTTTATTTGTGGACCGATTTTCAAAATCTAACTTGTTTTCTTAATTACATCATTTTGAAGCTAGCTCGCCAGGTTTCTGAGTTTTGGAAATTGACTCCCCATGTTAAATTCCCATAGGAAAATATTTTGTACGCAATAAAATCAATATTTGATGGAATTTCATCAAATACCTTTTTTTTGGGGGAGGGTGACTTTTTTGTTATTGAAGAAAAAGTGTTTAATGGCCAAATGTTCGTCGGCAGCAAACCGTGGAACAGACAGTAGTGCAGCTTATATATAGATGTTCTATAGATTTCTATATATATATCATTTCTATATCGGGCACCCAGCATACACAAGGTGCATGCTCACGTGGTTACAACAACAACAACAATGGCTGAAAGTGTTTTAAACCTCGTCCACTTCAAGTAAGTAAGTATTATTTGATATTTTCCTTATTATGCAACGGATTTTGATGAAACATGGCGCAGCAAACGCGTCTTCATTAGGTGCATTTGGTGGTCCCAGGAGTTCGGCACAGACTTATGTCGTTTTTGCGAAGATATGATTTCCATTCTTCGCAAATACGACTGAAGTGTGGGCCAAAGTATAGAGACCACCAAATGCAACTTAACAAGACGCGTTTGATGCGCCATATTTCATCAAAATCCGTTGCACAATAAGGACAAAATAAAAGAATACGTACTTTGAATCGGAGGGATCCTGGAAGTTTCATTTTGTTTTTCTTGTTGTTGTTGTAACCACATGATCATACACCTTGATGTATGTATGAAATGCTGGTGGGACTCTCTGTCACTTGTCTCTATTCTATGCCGTATTCTAATTGTTTAGATGCAACCATTTACACTGTTTATCTATTCAAGTACACTATCTGTAAATAATAATTTGATTATTGATTACAGAATCATGGACGCGTTTATGAGTACGCTAATGTCCCGGGCCACTTCCCGCCTATATTCGGGAATCGTCGTCAAGGCAACCGATGATGAAGCGCCACTCGACCTCAGCTTGACGCACACATCTTTGGGCTGCGATAGCTTCGTCAACCAGGAAGATCTCCGACCGGAAGAATTTTTGATGTCCGACGACGACTGTTCGTCTCCAGTCGCCCCGCCGGTGTGTGAACATGACCCGCCACATGTGGTGCGGATGGATAGCCGACCACGTGACCGTAATCCCAGTGCCGACAACAATCACGCGTTCTCCATTGAATCTATTGTCGGGAAGTGGACCCTTAATGCGCCTGTACCGGAAGTGACGCAGACAGCTAGAGTAGTCCGACGTCATGAAGGAACGAGTAACCTTTACGGTGTTTACTTCCAATCATTTTATGAGACATTATCCAACGGCAGTTTAAACAGGAGCACGGACAGTTATTCTCGGAATAATGACGGAGAGACGTCCGCCGGCGTTCGCGGCACCGACGTTTTATGGTGTCACGTGTGTAACGAGTTCTGCACGGGCAAGGAGGACGCTACCAAACACCAGATTGGTCACCGCGTTCGGGGGTCGGTGGTCAAGTTACAGCGGTCGCTATTCCAACAGCACGGGTACGTGACGTCACATGACTACGTCACTAGTGAGAACTCAGTAACGTGTGGACTTTGCCAGAAAGACGTGGCATATTGTTTCTTCAGTAAACACCAGCAGCTGCATAACGGGCACGTGTGTGACATCTGACATCGGGAATTCTCCACCAATGGCAGACTTCAGGACCACATGAATATTCATACCGGAAGTACGCCATTTGTCTGTCAGGTCTGTGACCGGAAGTTCACGAAGAAGTCATCATTGACACAACACAAGCGTTACCATAGAGACCAGCAAGCGTTTCAATGCCAGTTTTGTCAGAAGCATTTCAACAGCAAGTACGCATGCGCGGTACACGAGCGCCGCCATACTGGATATAACTCGTACGTGTGTGACGTGCCCGGATGCAAGCGAGCCTATCCTCAGAAATCCAACTCCAGCTGCACCGGAACTCACACAGACACGTGACTGTATGAACTTATTGGCTTGAACATGGATGTTATTGTTGCTATATCATGTTTATGTTAACGTGTGTTGTGTATAAATACGTTACACTATATAAACACGTTATGTTTTCTGAATAAAGATCCATTGATATATCTGCCTGTTTATTTGTATTTAGCAATCCACTTACTTTACACCTCGTTACATTAAATGAACTGGGTATTTGTAGCCCATTTCACAAAAATTGCAAAGCATACTTATCTAGCAAAGTGTACTTTGAGGGAGTAATCATTTATTATTCCCGAAGTGCATTATCTCATACAGAACTAACAACTTCATATATTTGATGATTAAAAGTATACAGAATTATTATATATACTGAATGTATTACATTACACAGCCAAAATGGCTGTGATAATGGAATACATTCAGTATAATAAAAATTAATAAATTAATCCCTAAATTGCAACTTTCTCCCTCAAAGCGTACATAGCAAGTTAAGTATATTTTTCAATTTTGGTAAAATGGGCTACAGATATGCGCATAAATTGATGATTAGTTAAAGCATAATTTAATGGTTGTAGAACTGCATCGTATTTGTGAATTCATTGATACACAGTCGTGTGAAAGAAATTGAAGTCTGGTAAACAATGTTTGTATAATGAAAATTATTGATAGTTACTAAATTAACTGTTATTTCATTAAATACATTCGAGAAGTGTATATAATGGAAACCTATGTGGTACAGTATTATCATGTCAGAACTAAATTGTCTGATACTGCACAAATTGTGCTGCCTGGTTCAGTGATAGCATACATGCATTGTGAAATTGTCTCCCCTGTTTGTCACAGGGCATACAAGAATACAAGACAAATTCCTTGGAATTCGATGAGAAAAGTTTGCCATTTGTCGGTTATAAAACGAAATAGCACATAATCATGGATATCTGAGGCAAGATTAAAAGATACATGCCCACTCAATAGGCACACAATGTTCTGTATAGGAAATAAATACGTGACACTGTATACCTTGTGTCACTATTCCACCTGTTGTAAAATTACGAGTGCCTTCTATACAGATATATAGAGAATAGTAGGTTAGTGCCGTGAATGGGACAAAATATCTGGCAAGGCTCAGGAAACGGGATGGGCGAGGCTCTGCCGAGCACATCCCGTTTCCGTGCCGCGCCAGATATTTTTTCCCATTCACGGCACTAACCTACTATTCTATTTATCCCGTCAACACCTACAAATGGATGTAAAATGCAAAAATTGTATTGACTGGATATCAAAAATGTTTCACGGTACCGTGTTTCACGGCACATACGCACTGTGTTGACGGGATAAAATCATTTAGTAATATTTATTTTAATGATAGTGACTCGCGGTGGTATCAGGCTATTTTCATATGCAAATGAGGCATGATATTGTTTTAATTATTTACTTGCATGCTAATTAAATTCGTCACCTGAACAAATACTATTTTCTACATATTATAAAGTATGATCATTGCACATCAAAACATAACTACAGAAACTATATGGTAATGAATGTTAACATGTTCAGGAAACACGGTTATCGCCCATGTGATATCAATGTGGAATTTTACGTCTGACATAAAATGTATAATAATGCCTATCAATACGTGGTGGGGTAATGGCGAATGAATGTTTATTTTGTCAGAAAATGTCTCCGATGATATCTCTGATATAAAGAACAGTTTGTGCTTACTGAGTGGGCATGTACCTTTAATATAAGACACTGTGCATTTTCCCCATTGCATTGCAGTCTGTAGATTTGTGTTGAAAAGCATGATGCTTTCATTTGTTTCTCCATAAACGTCCACAATTATTGGATTTACATTTATTGAGCATAGGTTGCATATGCAGCCTATGCTCAATAAATGTAAATCCAATAATATGCAGCCTATGCTCAATAAATGTAAATCCTATAGTATGCAGTCTATGCTCAATAAATGTAAATCCAATAATATGCAGCATATGCTCAATAAATGTAAATCCATCGCAATCAACGAATGTAATGAATATCTGAGACATGATCTAAGACACAGTGCCTGAAATAAACGGTACTCCAGTCATCCATGATCGAAGACACATTGCCTGAAATAAACGGTACTCGAGTCATACATGATCGTGAAAGTTAAAAGTATAAGTTATTGTATATTTGATTTTTAAGGTATTAAATGCGAGGGAGCGCTAGCGACCGCAGCATTTAGTTCCTTAAAAGTCCAATATGTGAATAATAACATATTTATAGTCCAGCCAAATTGTACTATGCATTTCTCATCCAAGTATTGATTTTCCATTTCCTGTCGAACAATTATTGATTAAATCTGGTAATATGTAACTTATTGGGGCTAGATCTTGCCATATATGGACTAAGTGTAGCTCGATACTGGCCAATGATTGGCTTAGAACGTAGGGCGAACTATACGGTATTGTAAAGAACTTTAGCACACCCATAACACACATAAGTTATCGACTTTGTTCCATATATATCGGGTGGATACAACAATTGACCCCAACATTAAAATAGTCGTAGCTCAGAACCTCTGCAGTTCAGTATAATGTCTCACAATATCAAATAATGTATTCGTCTCAGTGATCTGAAAGTTTTAACTCAGTAACTTCGTTCATGAAACTGTGGTGGTGATGAAATCACAAATCATTATCCAAAACCCAAAATTCCTGTTCATTGAATGAGGGTCAATCAAAAAGTATCCGACTACTTCTATAAATGTTAATGCAGTTTGGATTCAATTTCGGAACCAGGTTACCTACACTCATTTATAGTCACACGCCAAAATACAGGGGGCTGTTTCACTAAACTTCGTACGACTACAATGTTCGTAAGTGCAAATTTAGGATCATCTGGAAATGTATTGAGCATAGGCTGCATACGCAGCTTATGGTCAATAAATGTAATTCCAATAATTCTTTACAAGAAAACACTGTTAATGTGAAATTTACAGACTATCATAATAATTTTGCACTTACAAATATTTTAGTCGGACGTGTGAGGTATGATAATTTAAATGTTTGCGACATTCTTTCATATCCACCAGATATAATCAAAATCCGTCCGATTGTTACGAAGATTTTAAAGAAAATATACTCTAAAAATGACGTCACAGACTACATCTCGTCTGAATATGAGGTTCGGAAACGTTCGGAAACCACATGATCTCATACACTGATATTATGGCGTAAACAATCAAATTTAGCCACGTTCTATGTCATTTTGTAATATTTATATTTATCCCGTCAACACAGTGCGTATGTGCCGTGAACATGGTGCCGTGAAACATTTTTCAAATCCTGTCAATACGACTTAATCAATCCGTATGAATATGTGCTGTGACTGGGGTTATTTGTTTTTGCATTTTGTAGGTGTTGACGGGATAAATAGAATAGTAGGTTAGTGCCGTGAATGGGAAAAATATCTGGCGCAGCACGGAAACGGGATGTGCTCGGCAGTGCCGTGAATGGGAAAACATATCTGGCAAGGCTTAGGAAACGGGATGGGCGAGGCTCTGCAGAGCACATCCCGTTTCCGTGCCGCGCCAGATATGTTTTCTCATTCACGGCACTAACCTACTATTCTATTTATCCCGCCAACACCTACAAATGGCTTCAAATTGCAAACAAATAACCCCAGCCACCACACATATTCATACGCAGTGATTAGGTCGTATTGGCAGGATATCAACAATGTTTCACGGCACCATGTTTCACGGCACATACGCACTGTGTTGACGGGATAAATACAGAAACTGACATTTTCTGACGGCATTTTCATAGCAAAAATCAACACTTTGCCATGTAAATTCCGTCAATGGTTGACTTCATTTATAGAAAATATCGAAATATCGTAAATTTGGTAAATATCTTTTACGATATATCTAACATCTATATGCGATTGATTGTATTAACATTATAGTGTCGCCATGATAGCTGTGTCATGTGATCATGTACATCTACATATCATAATTTAGTACATTTATTCAGTTTGTCAAACCTCTTAGAACTGGCGTATAGATAATTATTCCCATGTTCTTCGCAAGACAAAATGACACTGGAACCTCTATAATACAACATTACTATTTTTTTTATTATCTAGCATTTTACATTATTATATAACTATATATAAATATGGACTCTTTCATTTACGGAGCCCCGCAGGCAGTAATGTACGGAGCCCCGCAGGGGATATGGATTGTTCTTTATCAATTCGTTCCCACGAAATAACAATTCGTTCCCTCAATTTGACAATTCGTTCCCTCGAATTAACAATTCGTTTCCACGAAATAACAATTCCTTCCCTCGAATTGACAATTCTTTCCCACGAAATAAAAATTGTTATTATTATGTCGTGGGAACGAATTAATAAAAAAGAATTATACATCCCCTCGAATTGACAATTCTTTCCCACGAAATAACAATTGTTATTGTTATTTCGTGGGAACGAATTAATAAAAAATAATTATACGTCCCCTCGAATTGACAATTCGTTCCCACGAATTGATAATTCGTTCCCACGAAATAACAATTCGTTCCCTCGAATTGTCATTGTGATTTCGTGGGAACGAATTAATAAAAATAAAAGTATACGTCCCCTCGAATTGACAAATTGTTCCCACGGAATTGACAATTCGTTCCCACGAATTAACAATTCGTTCCCACGAAATATCAATTCGTTCCTTCGAATTGACAATTCTTTCCCACGAAATAACAATTGTTATTGTTATTTCGTGTTCATTGGCCCACCAGCTCATATTGATGATATTTAGTTTTGGCCGATGTCGGTCATAAATCTCAATTTAGTGAAGTTGGTTGTATAATAAAAGATTTTAGCTGGTGTATATGATGTGTGATATGCACCAGAAAAATCAATATTGACCTCTGTTATTTTCCAGCGGTACATGTATATGACTGTGTTATGATGACACCAAGTACACGAACCCGGATGAGACGAGCGATGCGATTTTGTACCTTCTTAGATCTGCGTAATTTCATTAAATACGTTTACAAACTTTACAATATTTTTCATTAATACATTTAAAAGTTGACCAACTTTTCAGAGTACATAATTCCGCATGTACTCTGAAAGTTTGGTGAGATTAGGGAGATGTCCGAAGGTAGAACATCGCATGGCGCGTCTCGGATGAGTATGGTGTCCGGGATTTATACTCGTCCTCAGGATCACCATTGTGTAGGTGCACGTCGTAATAATTTCCTGTATGACGTTATTATATAAGTGGTCTTCAACTGAACGAAACCTGCATTTATTGATGTTTGCTTCAGCTTACATCCTTCCTCATCAATCGACGCACTCGTGCAAATGCGTGGCTGTGACTGGAGAAAAGTGGCGTAAATGCGTGGCTGTGACTGGAGAAAAGGGATGTACATGTGTGGCTGTGACTGGAGAAAAGGGGCGTACATGTGTGGCTGTGACTGGAAAAAAGGGGTGTACATGTGTGGCTGTGACTGGAGAAAAGGGGCGTACATGTGTGGCTGTGACTGGAGAAAAGGGGCGTACATGTGTGGCTGTGACTGGAGAAAAGGGGCGTATGGCTATTGCGATCACTGTTAAGTGTATGAGGATACAGACAGAAGCTGGTCTGGGTATTCGTATACATTGGTGACCAAGGTATTAATCCCGGTTTTGTCAAATTGTCGCCAACTTATACTTGTACAAAACACTTGTTTATTGTAGTGCATTATTTTGTTTCGTTTGAACTGGTGAATGAACTTCAGTCTGATACGTGTGACATATTGAGACAAAAGCAAAAGGAGCATACTTTAGTTCATTTAAACACATTAAAGTAATCATTACACGTTGAGGTTTGCGATTATTGGATTATTTTCTAACCAAAAAAAAAGTAATTGCATATTTAGTATTAATACTACATGTACTACTAATAATAATAAGTATTAATAACTTTCTAAAACAAAGTAACTGCATATTATTATTTTGATAATAATAATAATAAAGCTTGATCGCATTTTCAGTGTGATAAATGTTTTGCTAAATTCATGTTATTGCAAATGTTTCCGTAGTCTAAGGGTGCGAATTTATGGTGCGGTGCATAAATACAATATTGCGGTTTTATAAAACTATGTTTAATTAGTTGTTACAGACGCGGTTCAGTGGGCGATTGAAGTACCAATGGAAATAGAAATGGAAACTATGACAGAAACCCGGGCTACACAGGCAAGTCAGCACACACTTCAGGTTACCTGTACAGGTTATTGTAAACCCGGGCTACACAGGCAAGTCAGCACACACTTCAGGTTACCTGTACAGGTTATTGTAAACCCGGGCTACACAGGCAAGTCAGCACACACTTCAGGTTACCTGTACAGGTTATTGTCTACTATAGTGGAACCTCTCTAAACCGGACAACATGGACGGTCCCATAGAGAGGTTTCTCTGTAAATCAGTCATTAGATCATTCTGAGCCATAGTTGTGTGCTATGCGATCACGAACAGACATTATCACCGGAGATAAATGACCAAGAAACTCATCAAAAATAAAATCACAGGTGTTGTTTTGGTGACCGGTTTAGAGAGGTTCCACTGTACTATATTTTCATGTGCATATGTGTGTAAGCCTCAATTCTGTAAAGTTTCTCTACCACATACACATCGTATACAGTATGTGGTTGGGACTGGAGAAATTGGGTTTATGACATTTGCGAGCAGTGCAGATCCAGATCAGCCTGCGCATCCGCACAGTCTGATCAGGACATGCACAGTCGCCATTGATGTTTGAAACACCCGTCATGCGTCGAACAAGCAAGATAAATCGTTATCAGGCTACAGGATGGAGTGTGTTATTTGATCATGTATTAAGTTATTATAAGACAGTTATTATACAGACAATAACCTACGGAACCGTGTAGGGGACATGGATTTATTTTATTAATTTGTTCCCACGAAATAACAATTCGTTCCCTCGAATTAACAATTCGTTTCCTCGAATTAACAGTTCGTTCTCACGATATAACAATTCGTTCCATCGAATTAACAATTAGTTTCCACGAAATGACAATTCCTTCGCCCTATTTAACAATCCGTTCACTCGAATTAACAATTCGTTCCCACGATTTAACAATTCGTTCCCTCGAATTAACAATTCGTTTCCTCGAATTAACAGTTCGTTCTCACGATATAACAATTCGCTCCATCGAATTAACAATTAGTTTCCACGAAATGACAATTCCTTCGCCCAATTTAACAATCCGTTCACTCGAATTAACAATTCGTTCCCACGATTTAACAATTCGTTCCCACGAATTAACAATTCGTTCCCGTGGGAACGAATTGTTATTTCGTGGGAACGAATTGTTAAATTGAGGGAACGAATAATTCGTGGGAACGAATTGTTAATCGTGCGAACGAATTGTTAAATTGAGGGAACGAATTGTTATTTCGTGGGTATGAATTGTTATTTCGTGGGAACGAATTAATAAAAAAAAATTCTACATCCCTTTCGGGGCTCTGTACAATCGCCTGTGCCTTAAATACGTTACAAAATTGTAAAGGAAACGTTTATAAACTAGTACACGCACGTCATACAACTTAAATACATATCAAAATCGCGATAAGTGGCTGGACACGTGACTGGAGAAATGAGGCTTATGGGATTTACGACCATCAGTGGAAGCCCAGCTCCGGTGTTACCTGCATAATCGCATCGATATCGATTTAGAAACAAATGCATATTTTCCGTAAACGACAGATATAGTTAACACACAATTCACTTCCATTTGTCAATGTCATAATACCAGAGTCATTTAATTATCACCCATGTACATAAATATATCCTTTCTGGAAATACCAGAAACAGTTTACATGCACGATCGGGGTTTATCCTTACCGGAATTCCGACTGGAGACCTGTAACCTATTTGACCAAAATTGCAAAGTATATTTTTCCTGATAATTGCACTTTGAGGGAGAAAATTTCAATTGAAGGATAAATGTACATATTAATTTTTATTATACTGAATTTATTACATTATCACAGCCATTCTGGCTGTAATAATGTAATATATTCAGTATAATAATGTTGCATCCTTTTAATCATCAAATACATGTATATAGAGTTGTAAGTTCTATATGAAATAATGCATTTCGGGAAAAATAAATGATTACTCCCTCAAAGTATACTTTGCTAGATAAGTATGCTTAGCAATTATGGTGAAATAGGCTACTGGTTTGGTCCTCATATACGTCTTTGGCATTTTGAATGTGACAGTTGAATCTGGTTATACCCCTTATGTGAGTATTACGATTATTCATAATCCTATTTTAGGGAAGGGGCCAAGTGACTTTGGTGTGGTATGGACCAGGTCAGGTTATTCTAATTTCAGGGCTGAATATATTTATTCTCGATGTAAATATTCCGTTCTGATTTTGGGATTTCCCCCCAATGCAGCAGATTAAATTGGATCGAACCCATTTGCACGACCTTACATGACCTTAACTGTTGATAGGCCGTTAAACACCAATAAATCAATGAATTAAATGTACATGCATATGCATGTGTTGTCCTTATAGGCAAACTTGAAAGAAACACAGCCGTTAAAGGTTAACGAATACGCCACGAAGAAGACGTTTGCTCAGGGTTTAATCGACGTTGGTCTACTAATGGCGAGCGCATCACAGCTGAAATCCCTGATCATCGTTGGGTCCGACGGGCAGGACTTCTATTATGTGAACATGGTGTTCATCTCATTATCCATTGTTCTCCAAGTGGTTGTCGGTGTTTTGCTGACCGTCATAGGTAAGCGCGCTCTCTCTCTCTCTCTCTCTCTCTCTCTCTCTCTCTCTCTCTCTCTCTCTCTCTCTCTCTCTCTCGCATATTTCGTCTAGAATAAACGCATATTTCGTGTAGAATAAACGCAGAATAAACGCATATTTCGTCTAAAATAAACGCATAATTCGTCAGGAATATGGCACGTATTTCGGCCTCTCTCGTCCACGTATTCTTTTTCTATATATATTTGGCGGCTCTTTATAATACCTAATTTTTGTCGAGCCCGCTTGTGGAAAGCGAGACCTAGTGGTCACAATGACGTCCGGGTGCCCGTGCATCCATCCGTCCGTCACGTGCGTCCGTCCGTACTTACGAGAGCTACATTGTGAGGTTGCTGTGTTGTGCTGAAACCCAACCACCGCCCTATTTAAGACACTTGGATAAGTGTTTTTCAAATATAATTAACTAATGGCTAGCTCATTTGCATATTATGCGATTTATTCCGTAAGAGAATCGTTAAGGAAGAAAATAACGGAATAAGTTGCTACATTGTGAGGTTAACCCCACAGTGTAAACATCAAAGGAAATAACCTCACAATGTATCTCTCGTAAGAACGTCCGTCCGTCCGTACGTCAGTCCGGGCCAACATCCAGGAGTTAAGAGTTAAGGGGCGGAGCTAAGACAATAGATTCCTTTGATTCATTCCGTAAGCTCCTAATTCTATTGAAATTTAGGAGCTATTCCTTTGATCTTTTAAAGAACAAATAGCTCATAAACCCGAAATGTTAGAACGTCCGTCCGTCGTCGTCCGTCCGTCCGTCCGTCCGAAATCTGTGTTAAAGTTTGAAATACCTTATATCTCTGCAGTCCTAAGTCACATTGACTTGAAACTTCACATGCTTATTAGTCATCATCCATTTATTCATGTTGTATCCTACTAATGCGGCCCCTGTGCCCAAGGTCAAGGTCAATAGGCTTAGAAGTTTGCGTTAAAGTTTCTGTCAAAATTTGCGTTAACGTTTTCACATACCTACTATCTCTGTAACCACAAGTCAGATTTGCTTCTTGAAACTTCGTATGCTTATTGGGAATCATCCATATATTCATTCTGTGTCCCGCTCATGCGGCCCCTGTGCCCCAAGATCAAGGCCAAATGACTTTTGCATTATTATAAAATCTGCGTGAAAGTTTTTACATACATAATATCTCCACAATTGTTACTCTAATTTACTTCCAACATCCAATACTTTCTTTTCATCATCCATATGTTCATTCCATTGCCTGCCCATGTGGTCCACATGCCGAAGGTCAAGGTCAAATGACTTTGAAATTTGTGTTAAAGTGTTTACATACCTTATATCTCCACAAAACTTACTCTGATTTACTTCCAACATCCAATACTTCTTATTCATCATCCATATGTTCATTCCATAGCCTGCCGATGTGGTCCACATGCCAAAGGTCAAGGTCAAATGACTGAAATTTATGTTAAAGTGTTTACATACCTTATATCTCCACAACACTTACTCCGATTTACTTCAAACTTCAAATAATTCGTTATTATCATCCATATTTTCATTCTATAGCCCACCCATGCGGCCCACATGCCCAAGATCAAGGTCAAATAACTTTAAAATTTGCGTTAAAGCTTTTACATACCTTATATCTCCACAACCCTTAATTCAAACTTCAAATAAATATTTGTTGCCATTACAAAATACGTTAATGTTTGTATTATTCAGAGTTTTTTTTAGTGGTACGTCAGTAGCACTAAGCAATACGATAGCTAATAACTAAAAGCGTCTTCATGAGCTGCGTTTGGTGGTCTATGGAGTTTGGCACAGATTTATGCCGTTTTTGCGAAGAATCGATTTCCGTGTCAGAGACACGGAAGTCGATTCTTCGCAAAAGCGACAGAAGTTTGGGCGAAAATACAGAGACCACCAAATGCAATAGAACAGGACGCGTTTGATGCGCCATATTTCATCAAAATCCGTTACGTAATAAGGACACTATAAAATAATACGTACTTTGAAAACAAAAATAATAACTAAAAGCGTATCTACTGACGTGTGTCCAACATTTGACATTCGTGCAGCAAATGAAGAAAATAAACTGAGATTAAGTTGTCGCTGAATATGTCACATTCACGTCATATATAACTATTGATAAATAGAGAATACCAGGCTAGTGCCTTTTGATATCAAGTTTATCAGGCAAGGCTAGGAAACGCGTAGGAATTCCGAGGCTTACCGAGGAATTACTACCGTTTCCGAGCCGAGCCTGATAAACTTGATATCAAAAGACAGTTGCCTCGTATTTATATATCAGGTAACGTTTTATCATCGAAACTAACCACAGATGACTTCGTTATCTATGGACAGAACGCGGACTTGTTTACCTTGCGTCATTACACTGACGTCATTCGGTAACGTCACGTGACGTCATCCGACCAATGGAATGTCAGTTTTCACTTCGTTGTAACACGGATGTTTGCATCAGGCCAATGCCTAATACAACACTATGTTATCAGTCAGTACTTATTCGGCACAATACAGGGCAGGTCACAATTATTTCGCAAACTCTACTCACCACAAACCAACCAGCCATAAAAACGAGAGCAAATTGATATCGACAAAAGCGAGGTTCAAACTCTCGACCAGATATACTAAACAAACTCGATTACATTCTCCCTTGCCGATTCCACTGAGCCACACCACATATTTGCCTGTGAACACTAACATAGGCATATGCATGTACGACCTTTATACGCGTTATGCTATTATTTTACACGGAAACGAGGCTATGATATGATAATTCATCTGTTTTACCTATTGTTGGACTCGTCGATTGACCTGCAGCAACTTATTATCGTCGTTCATTTAAGGAATAAAACCATGCGTTGATGCGTTTAACCCTTTGAACCCGAAAGTCCGCTATATCGGTTTATGCAAACAGTGCAGATCCAGATGAGCCGGCTCGTAACGAGCCGTCTCATCAGGATCTGCACTGTTTGAAAGTAATTTTCATATTTTTGAGAACAATAAATACCCTCTTTTTATAAATGGAATAGTCTGAACATCATTTTGCGATGATTGGATTGGTTGCAAAATTAACATATCGTATCCCATTCAGTTACTTTGGGGTGAAAGGGTTAATGGGGTGAACAATATATTTGGTCTGTTTTAAGTGCGTGGAGTCCGAAGGAAACTTTAAACAGATCAATTGTATTGTCCAGAAGGACTCCACATACTTTAACCCTTTCAACCCTAAGGAACTGGAATGGACTGTGATATGCTAATATTCCGACCAATCCAATGGTCACAAAATGATTTTCAGATTCGTCCATTTATGAAAAGGGTGTGTTTTTGTTCTAAGAAATATTAAAATTGCTTTCAAAAAGTGTAGATCCTGATGAGACGGCTCGTTACGAGCCGGCTCATCTGGATCTGCACTTTTTGCATAAACCGCTATAGCGGGCGATTTCGGGTTCAAAGGGTTAAACAGACCACATGTATTCATCACCCCATTAAACGCAAGAGCCCATGGTGTTATTGCTTATATTTGCACTGCATTTTCTGATAGTTTAAAAAAACTGTAAATAACCAAATATTGAGTTAAAACCATTTTACGTCATTCTGTTGCAAATCCTGGAACAGGGACGTTGCGAACTTTAACCAATCAACAACATCGCGCGACGTCACGTGTGTATAATGTTTTGTATTGGGATGTAAATGCAATAAGTCGAATGGGCATTTGCATTATGACTTTATAGAAGGTGTAAATGTGTATACATGTATGTACACATAGCGTTGAAGGGATACTTATGTTGTTGATTTGTTACCTATATTCTACAGGTCATTCAAATGTTGACGAGCCGCTGGAGTTACATCGAGCAGAGAAACTAAACAATGTTGTCGTCGCCATGATATTTGTAATCACCATCTTGAACGCGTTTATCGCCGCCTTCGGTATTGAACGAGTCGGAGAGACCAACAGCGTGACATAAATATGAAATAAAGATGGCCGATGTCACAACGTTGTACATCTCAATCACAGGTGATGGGGAAAATATAGAGACTAGTAGGTTAGTTAACCTACTATTCTATTTATCCTTTCAACACCTACAAATAGCTTTCAAAGGCAAACAAAATAACCCCAGCCGCATCCTCAAAATCGGAGATTCGACTAGGATGACAACCGCACATATTCATAAGCAGTGATTAGGTCGTATTGACAACATATAAAAAAGGCTTCACGGCACCGTGTTTCACGGCACATACGCACTGTGTTGACGGGATAAAATCTGATAGTCTCTCATTGTATAAATTAATAATATACTATATATTGACATGTATAACTAGCCCAGCCAGCCAGCCAGCCAGTGCGTGACGAGTTTTAACTGAAAGTGGTTGCAGGGTGGCGGCAGCGAGGCATAACGAAGCACAGCGTGGAACAACGTGGCGACAACGATGCGACAGCGTGGCGGCAGCGACGCATAACCCGAATTTTATATTCGTTGTCACCTGTCAATCGTGTCACAACGGGACTACAACGAGGCGACAGGGTGGCTAGCACGTGTCATCTGTGATCTCAATATGGTCATTAGAAATGTAAATAACACTATACTGACTTACCCAATATCGTTGAAATGTTCAGTACTTCGTGATGTGTTCATTGTGCACAAGTACTGCTTGCAATCTTCGTGGAATAGAATTATACAGCCCTTGCACATGGTGTAAAGGTATTGTTGCCCATTGCTGAGATTGCCTCCATAATGTTCTGTCGGGTTTAATATTGTGCACTGTGTGCTGAAGGCGAACTTTCAGAATATGCCACCTATGTGTATGTTATTTGATTTGTATGTGGATATACAAATGTATGCACGAGTTCCGCAGCGCACGATATTGCGCTCCTTTTTAGGAGCGCAATATCGTTTCGCGGCGGAACGAGTGGCATATATCCACATACAAATCAAACAGCCTTTTTACTATATACGTATATCACTCGCAATTTATATGCGACTCAAAGAATATACAAAACATAATTAAAATAAACAAACTAGAAGTGGTTTAGAAGGAACTACCAATATGAACTCACGAGACGTCAATATGGAATAAATATTGACGGCTTGCTTTCCATTGTGTGTCAATGGCACACGAAAGTACGTACATGTATATAATACTTTCTATTATAATTTATGTTGACTTGGGACTGAGATGGCCATGGTAAACATTTAATTTTGTTTTCAGTCTTCCAGGAATTTGAGTGCCGCGACTTATGGCAAGGTGCATTGCCATCTGGTAATACAGTGGAACCTCTCTAAACTGGACACAGAAAAAGATAGCTATGCTTAATTTCGTCATTGCTAATTATTTCCTATGACAATGCCTGTTCATGATCACAAAGCACACACGCGTATCTTGAAGCAGCCAAGTGGAATATCTCTAAAACGAACACCCTGGCGAGCGATACCTTGTGATAAGTGATACATTTAATTGTGATAAGTGATGTTTGTTGTCTTGGAACACGTTCAAATCAAGCCCGCCCTCAAGGCGGACTTGATTTGAACATGTTCCAAGGCACCGGGGTAACCAACGGTGACCGGGTGTGGAGAAGCCACACAGTCACATGGTTGTCAGTTCCAATAATCACGTGGGTGGCAAGTGGGAGCATGCGATGGGTAATTTAACGATCGGGGCTCATCCTTACCGGAATCCCGACCGGAGACCTGGTTTGACCCTCACGTACGTCATTGGAATTCGTGTATGTGACAGTTGAATCTGGTTATACCGCTTATGTGAGTATTATCATTATTCGTAATCCTATTACTTTTAGGGGAAAGGGCCAAGTCACTTTGATGTGGTATGGACCTGGCACCATGTCAGGTTATTTTAATTTCAGGGCTGAATATATTTTGTTTTCGATGTAAATATTCCGTTCTGATTTTGAGATTTCCCCCCTAATGCAGCAGTTTACATACGGGTTCGAACCCTTGTACCGGCCTTAAATGACATTAGCTGTTGATAGGCCGTTAAACACAAAAAAATGAAATCAATCAATCCAATGATCACCTGACTCTCATCACAAAATATGACGTTTGTCCAGTGAGTGTTTACTAGTACTTTCCACCTCAATATCTATCTACAACATGTCTCCTCTTCTCTCCTATTTCAGTGCGATTAAGTAACAAAAACTGTATGCGCACATAAATTGACACTGACAAATACGTATTAAAAAACTTAAAACAACATTGTATATAACAGACATATTTGTACTCATTTCAAAACAGTTTCATCATTAAATTTGTGCGTTTAATAAACTAAATAACGCCATATAGGCCAGTCTGATTCATTCGTACGTATCTCATAAAATTCGTATATCTGATTGGCCAGTTGTTTCTGTGAAAACGAGAATAATTTTTTTTTAAGAATATGTCACTCAAATAAGTGTATTTTTTCGATCAAATATCACAATTTTTACTATGCCGTATACTGTCAAAGGGTTTGATACCAAATGCTTTCTAAATGACGATGACTTGTTCTGTTACTTACATTGAGAGGTATTATTTCATGCAATGGATTACTGTCTGTTCCACGTTTTGCTGCCGACGAACTTCATCTATTAAACACATTAAATCTAAAAAAAAACATTTAAAAGTAAGTACTTTTTTTATCAATAACAAAAATGTCACCCTCCCCCAAAAAAATGGAAATGAAATTCCATCAAAAGTTTTGGAAATTGACTCCCCATGTTAAATTCCCATAGGAAAAATCTTTTTTTCGCAATGAAATTAATATTTGATGGAATTTCATCAAATCAATTTTTTTTAGGGAGGGTCACTTTTTTGTTTTTGATGAAAAAGTACTTACTTTTAAATAGTTTTTAGATTTAATGTGCTTAATGGCCAAATGTTCGTCGGCAGCAAAACGTGGAACAGACAGTAGTTGTCACAAAATTGTGTAACCGAAATCACACAATTGTGAGACAGGTTCTTTTAATATAGATCTGGTGTGGCTGTACATAGGCATAGACAAATAGTCAAAGTCAATTTACACATTTTATCTCAGTCAATGATAACTATGGCACTATTTATCCAGCAAAACACAAGTTACAGTATCTTCTAAAAACGTTCCACATAGCTAAGTTTCCCTGTGAATGCATGAGTCCTAGGTTGTCACTGAATACACAAATGTTCATAGATGCACAACAAATATTCACCCACATGGTATGTGCACGAGACTAAATAATATGAACTGAGAATCCTAACATTTTCAAAATGGTACACTAAGGTGTCACACTGGTGTCATGGAGGACAGTAAACCACATGTACTATGATGTCACAAAGATGTCCACTAAGAAAAATATACCACGAAGATGTCCAATATGAATAATATGTCACTAAGATGCCACGAAGAATTCCACTCAGGATTGCATACCCACAAAGATGTCCACTAAACGAAGAATTCCACTCAGGAGTGCCACTCCACACATGATGCCCACTAAGGACAATATGTCACTAAGATTCACACGTGTTCACTCCACCGACAATCTATCATAATGGTGATAATACCCTCGTAATGTTAGTCTATCTCATCAATGTTCACATCAGTTCACTCCCAAAGGATACAATATCTCTCATTCACACAAATGACATCGCCTCATGTCATTCTCGGTTATTTCCATCTATGGAAATATCAGTCTCGACCCGCCATATGCTGCTCAGGAATGGCAATGCCCGTGCCGTGGAATGGAAAGGAATCCCCCAGAGGATGGACACCCAGGAATCGCCCCATCAACATAAGCCACAGTGTCTGGAATCCACAGATCTAGCTCACATATACAGGAATAAAATTGTACAACGTTCTCCACACAAAGCACTAATAGGTCTTCCCACAATCAGATCTCTCTAAGCAATGACCACACATGCATGCCCAGTGAACTATTCACATAAAAATGCTCAATACTTGTCCAGCATGACTGACCACTGTATGTCTATCCACTACCAGTAATTGTTAACAATGCAGCTCACCTGTAAAATGCACCTGGGTACAACTTACCTGTGCAATCAATAGTACAGGTATGTATACTGCACAACAGACACAATCTATACTGAGCAACTGCACAATTTTGTGACATACCTCCGTTTCACAAAAGAACCTATGTCACAAAATTGTGTAACCGAAATCACACAATTGTGAGACAGGTTCTTTTAATATAGATCTGGTGTGGCTGTACATAGGCATAGACAAATAGTCAAAGTCAATTTACACATTTTATCTCAGTCAATGATAACTATGGCACTATTTATCCAGCAAAACACAAGTTACAGTATCTTCTAAACGTTCCACATAGCTAAGTTTCCCTGTGAATGCATGAGTCCTAGGTTGTCACTGAATACACAAATGTTCATAGATGCACAACAAATATTCACCCACATGGTATGTGCACGAGACTAAATAATATGAACTGAGAATCCTAACATTTTCAAAATGGTACACTAAGGTGTCACACTGGTGTCATGGAGGACAGTAAACCACATGTACTATGATGTCACAAGATGTCCACTAAGAAAAATATACCACGAAGATGTCCAATATGAATAATATGTCACTAAGATGCCACGAAGAATTCCACTCAGGATTGCATACCCACAAAGATGTCCACTAAGATGCCACGAAGAATTCCACTCAGGATTGCATACCCACAAAGATGCCCACTAAGGACAATATGTCACTAAGATTCACACGTGTTCACTCCACCGACAATCTATCATAATGGTGATAATACCCTAGTAATGTTAGTCTATCTCATCAATGTTCACATCAGTTCACTCCCAAAGGATACAATATCTCTCATTCACACAAATGACATTGCCTCATGTCATTCTCGGTTATTTCCATCTATGGAAATATCAGTCTCGACCCGCCATATGCTGCTCAGGAATGGCAATGCCCGTGCCGTGGAATGGAAAGGAATCCCCCAGAGGATGGACACCCAGGAATCGCCCCATCAACATAAGCCACAGTGTCTGGAATCCACAGATCTAGCTCACAATATACAGGAATAAAATTGTACAACGTTCTCCACACAAAGCACTAATAGGTCTTCCCACAATCAGATCTCTCTAAGCAATGACCACACATGCATGCCCAGTGAACTATTCACTAAAAATGCTCAATACTTGTCCAGCATGACTGACCACTGTATGTCATATTTCCACTACCAGTAATTGTTAACAATGCAGCTCACCTGTAAAATGCACCTGGGTACAACTTACCTGTGCAATCAATAGTACAGGTATGTATACTGCACAAAATTAGACACAATCTATACTGAGCAACTGCACAATTTTGTGACATACCTCCGTTTCACAAAAGAACCTATGTTACAAAATTGTGTAACCGAAATCACACAATTGTGAGACAGGTTCTTTTAATATAGATCTGGTGTGGCTGTACATAGGCATAGACAAATAGTCAAAGTCAATTTACACATTTTATCTCAGTCAATGATAACTATGGCACTATTTATCCAGCAAAACACAAGTTACAGTATCTTCTAAACGTTCCACATAGCTAAGTTTCCCTGTGAATGCATGAGTCCTAGGTTGTCACTGAATACACAAATGTTCATAGATGCACAACAAATATTCACCCACATGGTATGTGCACGAGACTAAATAATATGAACTGAGAATCCTAACATTTTCAAAATGGTACACTATGGTGTCACACTGGTGTCATGGAGGACAGTAAACCACATGTACTATGATGTCACAAAGATGTCCACTAAGAAAAATATACCACGAAGATGTCCAATATGAATAATATGTCACTAAGATGCCACGAAGAATTCCACTCAGGATTGCATACCCACAAAGATGTCCACTAAGATGCCACGAAGAATTCCACTCAGGATTGCATTACCCACAAAGATGCCCACTAAGGACAATAATGTCACTAAGATTCACACGTGTTCACTCCACCGACAATCTATCATAATGGTGATAATACCCTAGTAATGTTTAGTCTATCTCATCAATGTTCACATCAGTTCACTCCCAAAGGATACAATATCTCTCATTCACACAAATGACATCGCCTCATGTCATTCTCGGTTATTTCCATCTATGGAAATATCAGTCTCGACCCGCCATATGCTGCTCAGGAATGGCAATGCCCGTGCCGTGGAATGGAAAGGAATCCCCCAGAGGATGGACACCCAGGAATCGCCCCATCAACATAAGCCACAGTGTCTGGAATCCACAGATCTAGCTCACATATACAGGAATAAAATTGTACAACGTTCTCCACACAAAGCACTAATAGGTCTTCCCACAATCAGATCTCTCTAAGCAATGACCACACATGCATGCCCAGTGAACTATTCACATAAAAATGCTCAATACTTGTCCAGCATGACTGACCACTGTATGTCATATCCACTACCAGTAATTGTTAACAATGCAGCTCACCTGTAAAATGCACCTGGGTACAACTTACCTGTGCAATCAATAGTACAGGTATGTATACTGCACAAAATTAGACACAATCTATACTGAGCAACTGCACAATTTTGTGACATACCTCCGTTTCACAAAAGAACCTATGTCACAAAATTGTGTAACCGAAATCACACAATTGTGAGACAGGTTCTTTTAATATAGATCTGGTGTGGCTGTACATAGGCATAGACAAATAGTCAAAGTCAACTTTTACACATTTTATCTCAGTCAATGATAACTATGGCACTATTTATCCAGCAAAACACAAGTTACAGTATCTTCTAAACGTTCCACATAGCTAAGTTTCCCTGTGAATGCATGAGTCCTAGGTTGTCACTGAATACACAAATGTTCATAGATGCACAACAAATATTCACCCACATGGTATGTGCACGAGACTAAATAATATGAACTGAGAATCCTAACATTTTCAAAATGGTACACTAAGGTGTCACACTGGTGTCATGGAGGACAGTAAACCACATGTACTATGATGTCACAAAGATGTCCACTAAGAAAAATATACCACGAAGATGTCCAATATGAATAATATGTCACTAAGATGCCACGAAGAATTCCACTCAGGATTGCATACCCACAAAGATGTCCACTAAGATGCCACGAAGAATTCCACTCAGGATTGCATACCCACAAAGATGCCCACTAAGGACAATATGTCACTAAGATTCACACGTGTTCACTCCACCGACAATCTATCATAATGGTGATAATACCCTAGTAATGTTAGTCTATCTCATCAATGTTCACATCAGTTCACTCCCAAAGGATACAATATCTCTCATTCACACAAATGACATCGCCTCATGTCATTCTCGGTTATTTCCATCTATGGAAATATCAGTCTCGACCCGCCATATGCTGCTCAGGAATGGCAATGCCCGTGCCGTGGAATGGAAAGGAATCCCCCAGAGGATGGACACCCAGGAATCGCCCCATCAACATAAGCCACAGTGTCTGGAATCCACAGATCTAGCTCACATTATACAGGAATAAAATTGTACAACGTTCTCCACACAAAGCACTAATAGGTCTTCCCACAATCAGATCTCTCTAAGCAATGACCACACATGCATGCCCAGTGAACTATTCACATAAAAATGCTCAATACTTGTCCAGCATGACTGACCACTGTATGTCATATCCACTACCAGTAATTGTTAACAATGCAGCTCACCTGTAAAATGCACCTGGGTACAACTTACCTGTGCAATCAATAGTACAGGTATGTATACTGCACAAAATTAGACACAATCTATACTGAGCAACTGCACAATTTTGTGACAGTAGTAATATCCACCAATGACTGGCGTCGACTGCCGTTGCAGTTAACCACCCGCTGAAGTGTGTGCTCCGACCTAAATGTTAATTTTCTGGGACGACCAGGTCGCGGGGCGAAATTCAATGAATCACTTCCTTGGAATCTTTTCAAAAATTTACTATCGTACTTTGGCTTTTGCCAATGATTGTTGCCATGGCACTCTGTAACCCGCTCGATACATATGTACCACCAAGTATCTTGCCGCCATGGTCAGGTCTGTAGCCTATTTCACCAACATTATAAAGTATACTTATCTAGCAAAGTATACTTTGAGGGAGAAATTTTCAATTATAGGATAAATTTATATTATACTGAATTTATTACATTATCACAGCCATTTTGGACGGACGGACGGACGGACGGACGGACGGTAGAAAAGTTCGTACGAAGAATTTTATTAATTTGCTGTTCACACTAACGTGACTAAATCATGCTACCATGTTCCGCCTACATGTACACAGCTTTATCATATGTGAATACATACACTGATACATTACCTACCGTGGCTATCAGCGCAAATGTTATTCTACATTCCAATTTCGAACTTTTTAGTCCAAGTGTACCTTAAGTTCAAACGCATACTTATGGTGTGTCTCCTTTATTGTCGGACGCAAAACTGTACCATATATACATGTATGTATGCTAATTGTATTTTCAAAATATTGTACATGACTATATGTGCATATGGCTGGAGATCCAGGATCTGTACTGTTCAACATTCGATCAATGAAACACCCGTCATACTTCTAACAAGCACTATAGATCGTTATCAGGCTACGGGAGTCGGCTATTTGATCAGGAGCTACACTGGTCATAAATCTCATTTCTCCAGTCACAGCCATATAATTATATGGAAATGTAAACAAGAAACTGACAACAAAGCTGTTTTTAAAAAAGTTACAGCAAGCGGATTGATTGGCTGAAAGTAACACATTGTTGTCGGGAGAATTTCAACGCACTTTGGTCTAAGACAGATTATAACTGCATATACACAGCTCTCTGATATGCATCACACGGGTGTCACCACACACCAGACGGATGCACCCAGCAGTCAACTGCCCTACCAGTCCGCTTTAATCTGCGGCCAGGCGGAACCACAAGGTGCCGCAATCAACTACCCAGAACAATGAGAATTGAAAAATAAGAACAAGCAAGAGTGCCGCAAGTCACAAAATACGCCCGTCGAATATGGGCCAGACAGCGAAGATGCAGAAATGTGAAGCTGTCACCAAGGCAAGAAACATTAATGAGAATTTGAAAGTCTATAGCATTATTTCTTCATCTCGTTGTGCTAAAGATGTATACTAATTAGGCAGAGATATAAAAATAGAGTGTAAAGTATAAATGATAGGGAATTGGAAACAATAATGTAGAAAAATGGCTAAGTTAAAAAGGTGATATTTTTGTTAAAAAATATTTTCTCAGCATAAAAACACCAAGGTGCCCATCTTCAATATGTGTAGAAGACGTGTGTATAGTTTCAGAACGATCGACTGAACGGTTTCGGAGGAGTTGTGTACACAAACTCTGTACCGTATATAGAATTGTATAGAGAAAATGTAGAAATAAATGGCTAAGTTAAAAAGGTGATATTTTTGTTAAAAAATATATTTTCGCCATAAAAACACCATGGCGCACATCTTCAATATGTGTAGAAGACGTGTGCATAGTTTCAGATCGATCGACTGAAAGGTTTCGGAGGAGTTGTGTACACAAACTCTGTACCGTATATAGAAATGTATAGAAAAATGAAGTTAAAAGGCGATATTTTTGTTAAAAAATATTTTTTCGGCATAAAAACAGCAAGGTGCACGTCTTCAATATGTGTAGAAGACGTGTGTATAGTTTCAGATCGATCGATTGAACGGTTTCGGAGGAGTTGTGTACACGAACTATGCGCTTTTTCTTCAGCCGCCAGCCCGCCCGCCCGCTCGCCGTGCGGTAAAACATAATACGTACCGTTTTTTAAAAACGGTCGTATAAAAATGTCCTAGCAACTAGTCTAAATTAGCTCAGTTTCAGCCGAAAAATCGCCCACCACAAGCCCACACCCCAGCCCCGACATACCTTTTCGCAAATGCAGAAATAACAATCCAGTGAATAAGAATAAACACAAAGGAAATATAATTTCCAACAGTTAAAATGGCCGCTACCGGTAACCTTGAGATAATTACCGGCCGGTAAAAACACACGACCTGCTCAGTCCAAGGTCGCCGTTCAAAACTTTATTGGAGGCCTTTTATTGGCTTTGGCGGGCAATCTATAATATCATTATCGAGTCATGATAACACTCCTTCAAATATTATTTCAAATATTATTTCTCCATAGAAATGGCCATTTTCACAAGTCGTTTTCAGATTATAGTATTTCTTTTCAGACAAATGTCCTTTTCAGAAATAAGCGCCTTTCAGAATATGACAATCTTTTCCAGAAGTCTGTTTTTGGAAAAATGTTATTTGCCGAAAATAGTCCTTTTCGGAAAAGTCATTTTCAGAAAAAATGTCCTAATATTAGTCATACCGGTAATGTGCATGACCGGGATATGACCACTGGGGCACTTCCGCTAAGGAAAAACAACATGATAGTAGCAGATGATTCCAGGCATATCGGCCGCCATTGCATTCTTTCTAATAAAATCCTTTTTCAGAATATAAATTCATTTTCATATTCTAGTCATACCGGTAATACACATGACCGGGTTATGACGACTAGAGCACTTCCGCTAAGGGAAAAACCTGAAAATAGTACACACATCCTTTCCAGAGGTCATTTTTCGAAAAATGTCCTTTTCAGAAAAAAAAGTCATTTTCGTATTATAGTCATACGTTAATGCGCATGACCGGGATATGACAACTGGGAACTTCCGCTTAGGTAAAAGTGAAAATAGTAGACGAATCAAGGCGGCCTTTGGCCGCCACTGAATTCCGTTTAAAATGAAGAAATAAATACACATTGACCGCGATACATCTATTGCACCAACGTCAGTGGCTGATATAACACATTGTTCTCACATACAACCGAATCGCAATTTGCCACACAGCAAATTTAGAATATGTTGGCATTGCACATAGGACACGTAGACCGAACTTGAAGCCATTTACGCAGGCAGCTGAAGTTGTAGATGTGCATACATGGCAGCCGCTTCCCCACCGACAAGTCGCAAAAACATATTGAACAGACGTCGTCAATTGTTTCAATCTCGGCTGCTGTTGCGTCTGGAATCTGGTCGAACTTCTGAACCAAAGTGTAGCGTCGTTTGTATTCCTTCCACTCATTCAGTATTAGCACAAACGTGATAATGAGCGCGTCAGCGACACATATCGTGCCACGAACAACGATCCAACCGTCAAAGAATGGCGCTATAAGCCGGTAGTAGCAGAGCAGAATAGTACAGACCACTGTCGTCAAAGTCTTCGTCAATCTTGCGTAGTAAATGGCCTTCTCTATTTGTTCAAGTCTGGCATCAGCATACCAGGCAGCAGATACGAGACCGAATTCGACGAGTGATACAGTAGCTCGACACATTAGAAAGAAATTGGCAGAGGCATTTAACATCAGCCAGAAATCAATGGTCAACGCGTTGGATACATGCCACGTGACGACAGTTGGAACTGTCACTATTATCAAACTGAAGGTGATCACTCTGAGATAAGCTGTATGAAGTCGATTTTGGCCACTGTTAACGACAACATGAAAATGGCTTTCAGTCAAGTCCCAAACCTGACACACAATTACATATGCCGCTAAAAATAATATGCTTCTCATGTTTTCAATTCGTTTGTGTTCGCCCGCAGATAGGATGCCGGCTTCTGCACAAAATATGATAAATCAAGTTGTTACCCTTGATCCAACGTTAACGGTAAACGCCTCTACGATGTCTAATTGTCCTGTGACAAAGAATCGAGACAAACTAAATACCATATTTGATAATAATGCAGCCATATACGCTAGGCCAACGACAATCGCCAGACTGGTACACCATCCACCAATAAGTGACGTCAGGTATTCTATAGACAATATGTTAGGAACACTCCAAGCAGCCGCAGCATCACAGACAACACACATCGTGAAATACAACACTGCGAATGCTGCTGCATTATCGCGGAAGAACCACTTGCTGGGCGGCTTGAAAGATTTGATTAGTCCGAAGTCGTCCGACTGAGCGAGGAGTTGTACAAACATACAGACGGACAATATACACTTTGATATCCAGTAGTACAGCATCGCTGTATAATAGCCGGCAATTCCGATTGCGTGCAACACATGTGGCACAGTAAGAACGCATTGCACAAAACACAGCACAATCTGTGTACCTAATAACGCATCGCTGGATTGCGCCTCCAAAACGGGGTAGCATCTCTTGTATAAGTACCACATATAAGCAGCCTGCATTGCCAGGGTAACTGCAGATATCGTCCACCACGGAAATAATTCGCCAATAATCCGCCATGTTGTGCATACAGTATCTGCCTCGTTTTGAAACTGCCAATAGCTTACTTCCATACTCCATTAAGTCAATAGAAGCAGTCACGTAGAATACCACTAGCGCTTGTACCTTCAGGATACCACTTCCAGTCAGCAGGAAGGCACCTGTAACATAATATCGAAATACTTCAACCGTTTAACTGGTATTATAGTTCGCCCTACTTTCTAAGCCAATCGCTCAGGCTGGACAGCATTGTGTTCCACATATTCACTTAGAACTTCTCGATCAGCTAATGGAAGAAACAGTCGCTCCTAATGCCGACACGACTGAAACTGTAGGAACACCTGTCAGCACGACTGCCGGCACGGCTGCCGATACGGTCCCGAAAGAAAATGAAAACATGACGCGACGCGAGCGGCTAGCTGCGCTGGTTGCTGGAGGACAATCGGAGCAGTATTTCGGTAGGCGTCTCTCAGTTTGTCAGGTGGATAAAATGTCAGATGCGGAGGTTGATAAAATGTATGCACGATACGAATCTAAATTGGGGGCAGAGATGACGAAAACTCTTGGGGCGGCGGCTATTCATTTGTACGCTACCGCTGTCAGTGCAATTCTCCCTATATCTGACATCGCGGGGTTGATTAGTGATTTAGAGACTGATCCTTTTATAGGACACACTCTTAGAACAGCCTGCTGCTCAATTTATCACAAGTTTGGAATGTACTTAGCTCCGCTGACAACCGCGTTGACCACGGGTAAACACTGTCAATTTGGACATATATGCTCACGAACTATAAGCCCTAATATTAATATTATAAATGATGATACAAGACGCACCTGCGAGAGTGACGGAACCGCAATCCCCGATTGCTCCAACACTGTTGAACCCGATTGCAGCACTTCCAGCGGCGTTGGGGGAACAAGCTACACATGAACAAGCTCCACAGGAGCAAGCTCCGGTTGCATGACACAAAAACCCAAAAAGACAGGCAGCTGGGCGGGCAGCGGCTGCCACCCGAAAAGCTAAACAAGATAAAATACTCGCCGAGCTTCAAAGAAGGCCAAACGGTCGTTATTTGTTCCTGCTGTTGAAACAGCAAAACACCCGGTGGTTCCACATCCGAAGGCAGCCGTTTCTCCCCTAACATGCTCCAGTTTGGAAGAGCAATCCCCGATTGGTATACCTCCTACCCACTATTACCTCAACATTGTTGAACCTGATTGGAAAATCATCCCGTGGGTTGTTGGTGGTGGTCTGGCAGTTGTGGGCACCGTGTGTGTGTGGAAATATATTTCGAGACAACCCCCACCACTGTTGGAGGTGGTTCCGAAGAAAGTTACGAAACCGATTGCGCCCCATTTAAACATTAATCGCGATCCCTTTTATATGCAATAATTATAGTTATCAATAATGGCTGAAAAAGATGGTAAAATGATAGTGAATGCGCTTTATCACGGCGTGGTGATATTGGGTTTCAGTATCGGGTATGCTCGACTATCAAAGATGCTCATAGGAGGGCCCTCTCCCAAATTAGATTTTTCTGTGAAAGACGTATTAAACGTGGGCTTAAATATAGCGTCCGCAATTTGGACCCGAGATTATCTAATTAAAGCTGGAATTCTACCTCCTGATATATGGAAATAAAATGGCTAGTGCGATCGTAATGATGATAGGTGGCGCGGTAGTGAACGCATTTGCGTTCAGCGGTAGCAACTTTTTCTTTTCGAAACTGAAAAGGTCGGACGCGGATGAGGAGCGCAAGCGTCACGATGTAGCTGTAGAACAACTCAATAGCGCAAAGGAAGCATGGTCTCAAAAACGAACCGCCCGTCTGGACTGGATCAACGAAGATCTTCGTCGCGAGAATCACGGCGTGCAAACTTTCCGGAACGTTGACGACGCCATCCACGAGTACGCGCAGGCATATCCGCAGAAAAGTCTCGCGCCGCTGGATCCCGAGCCCCAGCTTTCAGATTTCTATGTACCATCAGATGCCCAAAAAGACCGCGAGATCGTGTTCATCGTCGTGGGAATGGTTGCAACGGGTCTCGTCAGCTACTATATTCAATCTAGATTGAATAAGCAATAAGCAATCATTAATTTTAAAAACATTTTTTTATAAATATATATATATATAGAACGATGTTAGTTGACGAACTATGATTGATGTAGGCTACACGGCCCTTACACATCGTTTACCTGGTGCAAAGAGTATGATTCGTCTGGCCCGAGATTCTCTCGAGAAGTGGCGTGAGGACGAAAAAGCGCCCACCCTTTTCACAAAGCGGATGTTAGAGTTAAATTCCCCAGAATTCCCTCTCCTGTTCCAACCCAATCGCGATTGGACTTCCAACAAAGGTTTAGTATCTACGACGCAGTTACCGGACGATCTGGCGATGGCATGTTCGAGATTGTCCGATCTATTAGAATACCTCGCATACGATGAACACGCGCAAACTCAATACCAAACTATCGGTTCGCCTAGCGCGCAAGTTAGCAAACACATACTACAGCCCCCACGGCTACTGGAAGGGGCTCGCGGCCATCAAGAACCTCGCGGCGGCGACCAAGGTTTCCGAAAACGCAGCTAAGGAATGGCTCAAGAAGCAGGCCATCTGGCAGATCTATTTTCCCGCGCCTCACAATATTCCGCGCCCGAAATTCGACGTGCCGGTGCCGAACGAAGTCCACCAAGCAGACCTCCTATTTCTCCCTCACGATCGCGTCGGTCGCAAGACGTACAAGTACGCACTGACAATCGTTCACATAGCGAGTCGGTATAAGGGGGCTGAGCCGTTGGCCAATAAAGAGTCTAAGGAGGTGGCCGAGGCTCTTTCCCGAATATATAAGAGGAGTCCTCTAAATTGGCCAAGTCTTCTCCAGGTCGATCCCGGCCGCGAGTTCATGGGCGCGGTATCTCATCTATTGTCTAAACACAAAGTTTCTGTCAGACGCGGCCGCGTCAACATCCACCGAGACCAGGGGATCGTGGAGCGCTTCAATCGAACCCTGGCTGAGAGACTGTTCGGTCACCAATACGCCAAAGAACTTGTAGACCCTCATTCGCGATCGACCGAGTGGGTGGCCAGATTGCCCGCCGTGGTCTCCGCACTGAACGGAGAGGTGACCAGATTGATCGATAAGAAGCCTGTAGATGCCATCAAGTTTAAAAGGGTGACGAGCAAGCCCTCTGCCGTCTCGCGCGGGCGACCCGTTGGTTTGGAGGAGTAACGGCTTCCATCGGATGTTGACGTCCGGTACCTCTATCAACCGGGAGAGCTCGAAGGTGGAAGTCGCCGCGCGACTGATCCCGTGTGGTCTCTCAATGTATATCATCTAGATCGATCTATTACCAAACCTGATGAGCCCGTGCTCTACTATTTGGCTGATGGTCCATCTCGCGGGTTTGTTCGTGAATAACTTCTTATGGTACCTTCTGACACCCAGCTACCCCCGGATCGTCAGAGTCTTTAGTATTCTCCCCTTTTTTAGAGTCCTTTTTATTTTGTATACCTATGTTAGAGGCTCGGTGTGTATCCCGTCTTCCATCACTCTCCTCTTGTCGTAGTACGCCGACAGCCCTAGTTTACTATGGGTGTATGTTTTCATTACTCCACCGTTCATACGGAACCCTATATTTTTAGCCACGTCTCTATGGTCTTCCAACGCGTTCATATATCTATTCCAACTCACGCTGTTGGTTCTCTTACTCATTCCCTTAGAGGAATGCTTCACTACGCTCGGGGTTGCAGTCTCGATTGGAGTTGGTTGTGTGGCTAGCACGCGTCGTTGGTAACTGGCCGGATACCACTTGGAGTCTTCAGCCAGCTTTTCTACGAAGTAACACTTACTGGATAGTGCTATAGCTCTATCTCCTTGGAACTCCATCTTGAACAGCCCAGGTTCTCTGTTACTCCATTGGTCCCATGCGAGCCAGTTGCGCTTATCTTTCTCATATGCCACACGTTGTCTAGGCTTCACCAGCGCGTCTAAGCTTTCATCGTTAGCTGTACTATCAGGTTTAACAGTCACACATATGTACATGCTGTCCGTATCCATCTGAATTAGTTGAAAGTCCTTTCTCGATACGTACTTGTCTAGGAAGTCGTAATAGATCTCTAACATGCTCAGCTTGGCTAGTTGGTACACGGCTATCCCACAGTGAACAGGTCTCTTAACAGCACACTTAACCTTCCTACTAGATATCTCATACGCGTCTCCGATCTCTTCCAGATCTTCGAAGAACGCTGAGCGTAGTGCTTTATCCACACAGCTCTCATGTTTAGTGTACGTAGTGTTAAGGTGTCTCTCTGGTGCCTCAATTATCTTACCACAACACGAATTACCAACCAACTTCATTATTTCAGCTACCGGCTTCTTCGTCTCATCTACGTCTCCGGTCCTCCTAGCCGCAGTCACCTCTTCGACAAACCACGCGAAGGGTTTTCCAGCTTCGTAGTCTAGGATCCTGTGGAGGCCGGTTATCACTAGCCCGTGCTCTAGATACCACTTCAACAGCGGGGCATACAGCAGCATCTTTTTTGCTGACAGCGTGCCCACTAATTGTTTCCGTCTCCTCGATTCCTGCCTGTGTTTAGGAACAGCGGAGACATCTCTTCAAACTTTTCTCTCAGGCTTTTTGGGACTTCTATATCCACCTCGGCGAACCCGAACCAGTAATCACTTCCCTCTGTTGGCAGAACTTGTCTATGACCTTTTGGTTGTGGGGTGTCTTATTGTGGTGTATAGTTTCCTTACCGCACGGCATCTCTTTTTTGAGTGTCGACAGGTACAGGGCGTTAGCGTCGTACCCGAGGACTGCCTGACACGGTTTCCCTTCACCCTTACTGTTTGGGCGTATCTTAGAAACACCTGCCTCGGCGTATCTGGTGAACACGATAGATGGTCCTCCGACTAGAACTCCCTGCAACATATCGTACGTCTCTTTCTCTGGGGCATACAGCTGGCCAGTCTTCGGTCCGGATCCAGCTTTTCCCGGGATACCAGCACTTGCCGACGCCGTTCCTCGCATCAGATATTGGATGGCGTCTTTGAACATATCTACTCCTCTATGTTTGTAAAAGTTACACATCTTACCTAATGCCTCTAGAAAAGGTGATACGTCGAGATCGTTGTAGTATCTCACCCAGTCCTTAAATGTTCTCATTCCTTTCTCCTCAAAAATTATCCTGCACTCCTCCAGCTGCTCCTTGGTTACCAGCATTTCACATCTGAGTTTGGAATACCAGTGCTCTATGTCAGGGAGCCCTTGATAGTCTAGCTTGTCTACAGAATCAAACCACTCATACGGGGAGAAAGACTTTTGAGATGAGCAGTCGTATGCCTTAATCCACTTATCGTAACTGACTCCCTCCCGGACCAAGATACAGGAGAACGTCCATGAATCTGAATTCCGGAGTGAATAGGAATATGGTGTCGTTAGTCCGCTTGCCTACCATAACTTTCGTGGTCGTGTCTGCCAGCTTGCCCACGAGATGTTTCTTGATGAGGTTGATGTCATACCTACTGAAATTGAAACCCAACACTGGGACCTGATCTATCCACCTGTTTATCTCATCCACTTGACGAGGCCTGAAGTGCTCCGTGTCCTCGAACCTGTACCGGCGACCCATTTCTTCGCGAATGTCCCTACCCCTCTCCTGCAGATCTTCTATGAACTTACTTACCAGTTTGGCAGGATCCGTGTCACAGATGTGAGATACGGTTCCGGACAGGCTGTCCCCTATGCTAACGCTTACGGGCACGTGCTCTGTCTCGTACGATAGGTCTGGTGTTTGGTCGGTCCTCCCTTCCTTACTCAGATACGCTTCAAATTCGTATACTATCTGGTACGGGTACAGTGTGGTGGGACAGCCTGTCTTAATCTTAGCGCCGGTTCTGTTATACTTACACTCCCACATTATCACTAGGTTAACTCCTGCTTCACGGATCTCTTTATCCCGCTTGTTGCTGGTGCGAAACTCGTACCATCTCGCCGGGTGATGTTTCGGACAGCCGTGCCAGAAACACCCGTGATACTGGTACACCGTGTTATTTTCCTTGCAGTATCCATCTACTGGAGATCCACAGATCCACCTCTCCCGCCGTGCCCACACTGCTCGTGGTGGATGTGCACGTTCTCCTCACGCTCAACAGAACGCCATCCAATCAAGTGCCCCTAGGCTTCCAACACTCTTTGGTAGAAGGCCTTCTCGAACGCGGAGCGAGGGCGCTCGATAACTTTCACTTCGCATACGGCGTGTGTCTCGCCCTTCATGCACTTGGGTCCGTGCCGAGTAACGTTACTAGCCTTCGTGAACCTCTGTTTGCAAGTGTCGCACGCGTACGTTTTCGACAGACCTTTTAGGTTTTTTATCAGGAACGCGTGGTTTTTGTAGATGCCTATCGTCATATGCTTCGTACCTACCTCCTCATAGTGTGCTGGTGCCTTCCTCAACCACCTATTCCACTCTCGGTTGGCTGATATACTTCTATACCCACCTTAAACTTCTCCTCAACCTTTTTCAGCTCGTCTAGCGGAATAGGCCCAGGCTCTCTCTTACCGAAGTACTTAGCACTCATCTCTCTGGCTTGGGCGGTACACCTGTCTGGGTAAGCCCCGTCGTGAATGGCCAGGCACCTGAATAGACACAGGTCATCGTTGTATTTGTCTAACGAGTACATACCTTTCTTATTCCTCAGCCAGTCTGGGAGAGGTCCACCAGCCGCGTGTTTGGAAGTCAGTCCGAGATCTACTCCTCGTGTTCCCTGCACTAGTTTTATATAAACCTGCTCCCACCTCACGAACGTCGATTTCGTGTTGGGCCTCTCGACTTTATCTATATCCATCCTCTTTTTCTCGTTATCTTTCGCCCATTTCTCTACTTCACCTAGGGAGTCCATCCACCTACTCCCCCCAAGATTCTCATTAAATATTATCGTCTTTGCGTGACCTCGGTGATCTTTTTCCTCAATGTGTTGTAGTTTGTAGGAGTATGAATATCTTAGGTGGAAGTTTGTTGTCAGATGAGAAGCTGATTTATCTACTATCCTATCAGGTATGTCATTTTCTACGTGTTTCCTAAATGAGAACGTGAACGTGCGTCTACCCTGCTCGACTTTCTCCATCTCTTCGTCTCTAACCGCTAGAATAGCCTCGCCCTCGTCAGCTATCGCGTGTAGGAGGGCGGTTTTAAGTTTACGCTTTGGTTTTACTACGGCGGGGGAAGCTGGCAGGGCGGCCGTTCTCAGTTCAATTATACTCTCTACTTGTAGTCGTTTTCCTATTTGAGTGGTTAACTCCTGAGACCCCAAGACGGCATTTGTGAAGGCACCTCTGGAGTATGCCCTACCTACTCGATGTGTAAACGCCTCATTCTTTATGGCGTTTATCAGCTTATTTAACCCATGAACACGCAGACGGTTGCTATAGACAATACCAAGAGATTTAGCCTCGGCTCTCAACGTTTCAATCTGAACCTGATTAATTGTGGTAGGCATTTTTTTATATCAGTATATTTTGGTATATATACTTTGGTATGATATAACCTATGAAATTTATCTGTTCAATTGGGTGTCACAATAACATAAGGTTGTAACAGTTGTCATATTTTCCGATAAATAATCGAATACAAACCTATGAAATTTCTGTTCAATTGTGACACCCAATTGAACAGAAATTTCTATAGGTATAAATGGAGTATGTTACATGTTGTAAAAATTTTACACGACCAGCCAATCTGCGAAGGCATCTAACAAAGAAAGATCCTTGTGCCGCCCCACAATTTCAATGCCCCAGATGCCCTTGTAAATTCGTTAGTGCCCAAACTCTTTGTAGACATAAGCAACTGCGCTGCCAGGTGGCTATTTGGAGCGCAGTGGCCTGGTGGTTAGAGCGTCAGACTGCTGATCTAAAAGTCGTGGGTTCGAGCCTCACCGGAGGCGCTGCGTTGTGTTCTTGAGCAAGACACTTTATCCACACTGCTCCAGTTCACCCAGCTGTGAATGGGTACCGATAATTCGTAGTTGCTCTGTAAATACGAATTACCGGCTTCTCTCAAAAAATCTCTACCTCCGTTCTTTCTCCCATTCTTGGGAGACGGCATGCAAGGTCCTCGAGCCAGTGCCGCCGTTAAATATAAGCAAAAAAAACAACAAGGTGGCTAAAGGTGAACGTGGTAGACTAGAGTTGGTAGAATTAATTGCTGATCTACGGAATAAATTAGCTATATTGGAGGAGGAAAATGCGGTGTTGGAATATAAAATATCCCAATCTCCAATATATTTGGGACTACAAGACCACTTTCTCATTCAAATACCACCACCAACTTTTTGTTGGTGGTGGAAGTTACAATACCTCTCAATAACAGCACAATGGTTGCTGTTATAATTTTGACTCCCTCTATACTACTGGTATCATAAAAGACCTTTGAGTCAAGTAATACGAAACACCAGTGCACAAGGTAAAGGTAGAGCAAACCAACCAAAAATAGTCCATGTAACACTTTGAGGAGTACCATAAGGGAAGCTTCATTTACCAATATAATGGCTGTATGTAGATGTGTGTACCTTATGGAAAACGATGTCATAAATGCTACATACCTATATAAGTATATATGTCATTGTGTATATATATATGTATATATAATATAATATATGCACTCGCTTCCAAAATTGTTATATATACATAAAATTTGGAAGCGAGTGCATACAGATACAATCACATTTTAAAAACAAGAAATGCGTCTGTCGAACGCGGATGCCACCTGCATCATATTTGAGAAACTGTGACAAAGTGGTTAACCGAAAAGTGTGACGGACGGACGGACGGACGGACGGACGGACGTTCCAACATTTTGGGTTTATGGGGTATTTCCATTGTTTGAAGAACAATGAAAAAGCCCCTAAACAACAATAGAGTTTATGAGCTTACGGAATATTACAAGGAATCTTTTGTTCCTAACCCCGCCCCTAAGCTCTCAAACCCCCGGACGTTGGCCCTGTCGGACGGTCCAAACACTTTATGCCACCCGTTTCTTCGAAACCCGGTGGCATAATAATACTGTCCATATAAATATATAAATTTATTATAAGCGTGACCGGACAACATATAGACGTACATCTGTACATGTGCATCAGTATACATTAACATTTTATATAATATGTCCACAAACTGTCAAGGTGTACAAAACGTGTGTACCGGTATACATGCTATAACTATTAGTTCACTGTATAATATTGCACATAATTATGTTCTGCACACCAAGCCATTAGTACAGTGTATGATCAGTAACACGTATTAACTGTGATTTCCAAACACTAGTGCATATGAACCAAACGAGGACATCACATTTACTACAAGCCTGTATACATACACGCATTCCTGGTGGTGCAGGTATCATAAAAGACCAGTGAGTCAAGTAATACGAAACACCAGTGTACAAGGTAAAGGTAGAGCAAACCAACCAGAAATAGTCCATGTAACACTTTGAGAGGAGTACCATAAGGGAAGCATCATTTACCAATATAATGGCTGTATGTACCTTATGGAAAACGATGTCATAAATGCTACATCCCTATATATGTATATGTCATTGTGTGTATATATATATAATATAATATATGCACTCGATTCCAAATTGTTATATATACATACAATTTGGAAGCGAGTGCATACAGATACAATCACATTTTAAAAATAATACTGTCCATATAAATATATAAATGTATTATAAGCATGACCAGAAAACAACATATACACGTACATCTGTACATGTGCATCAGTATACATTTACATTTTATATAATATGTCCACAAACTGTCAAGGTGTACAAAACTTGTGTACCGGTATACATGCTATAACTATAAGTTCACTGTATAATATTGCACATAATTATGTTCTGCACACCAAGCCATTAGCACAGTGTATGATCAGTAACAAGTATTAACTGTGATTTCCAAACACTAGTGCATATGAACCAAACGAGGACATCACATTTTCTACAAGCCTGTAGACATACACACATTAAAGGTGCTGCAGGTATCATAAAAGACCAGTCAAGTACATATAATACGAAACTCCAGTGTTCAAGGTAAATTGTCTTTTAATGTCTCGTAATGACAAGTCGACTCATATTATACTCACTAAACTTCATTTGTGTGGGTATAATAAATGAGGAGCCCATGCATCCTGTATAATATAGTGATGGGCTACAATGCACAAGCCACCACTGGATGCCACTGAACATTGTAATAATACTGCATCTTACATACCGATGCATGACAAGGAAAAGTCAATTACAACAAGGAATAGTTCGTTCGTAACATTAATTTGGTATATGTTATGTCCAGTAGTGATTCCGTATTTTCAATAGCAATTCAATTATCAACACAATATAGTATGTATTTGAATAATACGGCATCTTACATACCGACGCCTGACAAGGACAACTCGGATGAAAATGCAGTGTCAGCACCTTCATTGCTACAATATATTATGCTCTCAATACAAAATATATCACCAGAGGGTGAAGGAACTATGTACACTATCATCTACATGTAACAAGCACCACTTGATGCCACAGAACATTTGAATAATACTGCATCTTACATACCGACGCCTGACAAGGACAACTCGGATAAAAATGCAGTGTCAGCACCTTCATTGCTACAAAATATGCACAGTATCATCAGATTTCGGTTCACGTGTGCATAGATCATCCCTGTGAAGTTGGACCAACATCAGCCCAGCGGTTCGGGAGTTGTTTGACAATGTGGACGGAAAGCAGTAACAATAGCTCACTTGATCCTATGGCTCAGGTGAGCTAAAATGAGTTTTGACTCCATGAAAACTTCTGTTGAAGTGGTAAATATATTTACAAGGCTATTAAATCAATACAAAATATGTTATGACACACTGAGTTTCGACATTATACGAGGGCCGGTCAAAAAATTCTGATACAGAGGATGCAACTTTTGAATGCTCGGACATACAATATTTTTCAACACATAGTTGAAATGAATTGGGCATTAAACGTATAAATTTGTAAGCATTTAGACATATGGTTCTTATATAATACAAATTATTTTCTAATTAGCAACACATACACAAATATATGGTAACTTGTAGGGGTGGACGATGCATCGGTAGATCGCGGTACATATCTTCACGATACATGTATCGTGATACACTGCCAACTATCGATAGTTGACGATAGCTACATTGTAATTATTAAATCATAAAATATGGTTATTAGAGTTGGAATTTATCAAACAGTTGACTAAACTCGGCTAAGTTTACGTTAATGATTGTGTCACATCGCCACATGCGATCGTAGACGTAGTCAGTACTGACCTCATGCACGTCGGTGAAAGACGGCGTCTCTAAATTTATCGAAATTATTCTTAAAGAGTGATCTTGTTATGTGCGCGGTGCAAAAATGTCCTAGGATGTTGCACCTACAAATCCGAAGATTCCGAAACGTGTTCATTTGATTGCCGTATCCTATTTGTCGAACCTAGGTCAGTTCGTCCCACTACTATAGGGCCATTATTTATCCAACACATTGAATACCGGAGATACCCAACACTAGTAACTTGTCTACATCATTGGCCACATTTAACGTAGTATTGTCAGCATGGTTGAGAAGTCGTGAGCAATTTGTTACCTATCTTGTTAATAGTTCATGCCTCGTTTAAATTTGCATTGCACCAGAATAATGTTTAATGTTGATATCACAGACCATCTTATCTTAATATGTAGGCAAGAAATGAAGATGATTACTCAATAAATGCAAACGGTACAACCTCCATATCATAATTTTGTGATGGCCTTCGTACATTAAATGTACAGATAACAGTAGATCATTATGGCTGGTCAGGATTTACCAATACACATATTAAGGGCACCAGCAGAGTTTTGCAGCAGAGACTAGCAGATCTACCAATCGAAGTCACCACCATCATTAGCATCCTCCATAGCATCATCACAAGGTGCTACTTCGTAGGTGGACAGGAAAGACCTATAATCAGCTGGCAATTGATCCCGACAAATGGCACACCATACCTTGCCAACTAATTGCAGGTCCTTCACCCTTAGAACAAGTTTGGTGACGAAAGTGCATTGATCCATACATTTTCGAACATCCCAACTTGTTCCAAGGAGACTGTCCATACTGCCTATATTATGTTTGCTATGGGAGTACTCAAGTATATGTGTCCGATCCATGGTTGAGTACTTCCATGTCAACCTCTAGACAGACAGTGCCAAGGGAAAAATATCTGCGAAAGGACTTGGATTTCAATCCAAGCTTAATTTCCTTCCGCAATTGTTTTCCCCAGCAATGCCCTCCGCAGCCCCATTCTGACGTGCACAGAAGAATTCCTAATGATGGCAGGGTTATTCAGCAGGGAACAATCTGCCAGCTCTCCATGCGCTGCCCTACTGAGCTTAATTGATTTGTCTGTCAGGAGATCGGCGGGAATACAGACTTCAATGTCACTGCGAAACTCATTACCAATAATGAATTTCCCAACAACATTGAAGTCCGATGTCACTGTCTTCACGCCCCAGACAAATCAGTCGTCGGGTTGAACGCATACACCTCGCCGCCCTGGATGAAGATACCTTCCTTGTTCAGATGGGCGAGGATCGTATGTGCTGGCTCTGGTTGATCCAGATTGTCTGGGGCTACGTGTACTCCAGGCTGTGGAGCATCATTAATCTGGGCCTTCCCGATTTTCTTCGGTCTTTTCGGCTTTCTTAATATTCTCACCGGTTCCTCTTCGGTTGTTTCTTCTGCAACAGACAAATGGATCAAGTTTCATGAAATTAGTCAAAAGTGTATTCAAGTTCTGCGTCAGATGTTAAATCAGTGAAGGAAAGTATTAACTATAACATTCCAAGTCACTCACAATTTCTACATTGTTGTGTTAAGAGGCAACACCTAGGGAAATTAAAGTTTGCCATATTAATGAAACATTATTCATTTATCTGATACAATGGATAAGAGAAATTGGACTTGGACCTTGACTCTGGGCTTAGCGGGAGAGGTATGAATGTGAATTTGTCACAGGGTGGTATAGGTCCATTGGAGCAATGCGTGTGTGAAATATGAAGCAGATCCGAGCAAGGAAATAGAAGTTATAAACCGATTTCTCTGATGTTAAGTTTTGTAAAGAGACTAGGCATGTGACCTTGATAAGCTGCGTATTTGCGTAAATACGCAATCATAAAATCTGAAAACCCAATTAAATTTGAAAGCCATGTGTACCAAAACCCAATTAAAACATTGAGTAATCAATTGGCTTGAACATATGTGCGTACTGGTAATTTTACCAGGACAGTTTTCAATCAGCCACAAAATCACCGCTAGCCTATCTGTCGTATTTGGTTGCAATAAGTGTCTATATCGATGATGCAACTATACATATACTAATGGATGTTTTATAAATAGGATACGCATGGTCACTATTTTTTAACAGATTGCACGGTGACGGTATTGCATAATTGGTGAAAAGCACTTGAATTTCCGTTCGGTCGATTACGATTGATAATGGCGATTCCTTTTTGTAATTCGCCATTTAATACGCACAGTGTTCGCAGGTGACAACGCGTAAGTAATTGCTTTGAGATGTGACCGAAACAAATTAAGGATATGGCCGACTCGACCCTGGTCCGAAACGTTCGAGCTCGTGCAAATAGACTATTTAGTTTTCATTCGGATATACTTCGGATGTTATTAATTAAGATTTGACAGACCGCGGTAAATATGTCAACAAAACGTGGAAAAAAAAGACGCAGCAAAGGTCCCAATTCAACATGATTTCTAATTAGTTTTAACTAACACTTAAACGATGTCACATGTACGTATTCAATGTTTTGTGTAGCCATGTTTATTGCACATTTTGATACCAGAATTGGAAAATACCATATTCAATGGGGTGACGGGTTGTAAGGTACCCAATTGATAATTGAAAATACCCAATTGAAAAAAATACCATGGAATAAAAATACTCAATCAATAAATCATTATCAAGAGCCCTGTGTGACATTGACCTCAAGATCAGCAGGAATTTATCACAGCATGATAGTAAAGCCTTAGAGGAATGCATGCATGAAATATTAAGAATTTTCGATAAAAGAAATAGATGTTATAACATATTTCTATGATGTTAAGTTTTGTAAAGAGACTAAGTATGTGACCTTGACCTTGGGATCAGCGGGGGTTGGACGGTCGTGGATTTGGCACAGCATGGTTTTGTTTGTTTGTTTATTTATTGGTGTTTAACGACCTATCAACAGCTAGGGTCATGTAAGGCGGGCAAACAGGTTCGATCCCATTTTAACCTGCTGCAGTGGGGGGAAAATCCCAAAATCAGAACGGAATATTTACATCGAGAAACAATATATTCAGCCCTGAAATTAGAATCCTGACCTGGTGCCAGGTCCATAACACACCAAAGTCACTTGGCCCCTTCCCCTAGGATTATGAATCACATAAGGGGTATAACCAGATTCAACTGTCACATACAAAATTCCAAAGACGTATGTGAGGGCCAAACCAGGTCTCCAATTGGAATTTCGGTAAGGATGAACTCCGATCGTTAAATTACCCATCGCATGCTCCCACCTGCCACCCACGGATCAGCATGGTAGTAGAGTCTTACAGGAATGCATGTGTGAAATATTAAGCATTTTAGATGAAGGAAATAGAAGTTATAATAATATGTTATACGGACGCACGCACGGACGAATAACCTGACTACAGTATACCCCCCCCCCAGCAACGAGTTCTATAATAATTTAGAACTACCGGTAGTTAGTTTACTGATAGTGACACGCGGTGGTATCAGGCTATATTTGTTTTAATTATTTATACTAATTAAATGCGTCCCCTGAAAAAATAATATTTTCACGCAGACACAGCAAGTATTTACACGTGGTGTGACGAGTCATTTCGCATGAAACAGACACAAAAACAGTCAAAAGAAGTTCATGCTTAAAACACAAAAAAATGTTGAGTTGAAGAAGATTTTTGACATAAAAAATAATAATGGCTAAGTGGTTCATTTGAAGGTCAAGTTCATGTTAATGGCTAAAGCAGGCGCGACAATAAATCAGTAAAACTACATGTACCAACTACTGGGACCATTTTGAGCAAAATATGTTTTGGACACTAGAAAATGTGGTCTGTTAGGGCCCGCCCCTATTAGTGATATGCGAAACTGTTACAAAAGTTTTAAAAAATAAACAGACAGACGGACATATGTGTAAGTAGTTGTATTAATGTGAAAGGTATGTGCGCAATAGGAATATATTAGCTGAAGACAGAGAAAGTATAGGCGAGTTGACAAACTCTTATTAAAAACCGGACAAGACAGACGACGGACAGGGCGAAACATATAGGACACCGATTCTCGGCAGGGCCCTAATAAGAACTTTTGTTTACAAAAATTAATACCTACACTATTATTTCAACAGCAACATATTCTAATACTTCATATGAAGGCATCTCTTTATCGGACCCCAGTATTTCGGGTAAATGTCATTTCTTATATGACACAGATCATCCAGGAAGTGATATGGGTAATGAATATTGTAGAAATTCACATATGTCCCATCCGTCTTCTTGGGTCCATAAATGGCTGACATTGCATTATTAATTGCAGATCTTGCGTGATTCTATCCGTCTTGAGTGAGACACAGGTCTTTTATGAATTTCCCCCTTGCCATAATGTTTCCAACAAAAACCCTTCTTACGCCAGTTGCATATAAGTTCTTCACAATAATCTGGATGTTTTTCACCGTTTCCGCGACACAATTCTCGGACGAGTCTATGTCATTCCCAGAGAGATGTATGCACACTTGACTTGGTTTGTAACTAACAACTTCTTCTACAAGTCTCATATGAGTGGGATTATTTACAAGTTTTCTTGCTGATAGTCCAGGAACACCAATAATTTTACACCCCATAACAATTTCTGATGAAGTTTCTGAACAGTTCTGCACTAATCTACTGACAAAACTGTCTCCAAGAATCACACTTCCATAATTAAGGGCCATTTTCAAGGAAGTAATAAACAATACTACATATATGTTAAGAGTGAATACGTAACTATGTGCACCCGTTGAACTAGTCCAGTGATATGAGCTACATTTATGAGTGATTTGCAATCCTAGGAACAATAAAGCATGTGTTTACATTTGTGATTCACAGTTTGCGCATGTCATTACCACTGTTTCCAGACAACACCTGATTACAAGCCTTGAAGGTGAGAAAAATGTCATTGTTTGGAATTAGTTACATAATCATTTGTCAAGATGCCAGTGTAGCCAATCATTTCAATATTTAATTAACTGTTGCCATTAGTTGCAATTTAAATGAACCTAGTGTAAAATAGAAAATATGTTCATAAAACATGAATGACCTAGCTTCTGCTTTAAATGGACAAATAGCAGGGTTCAATCGAGGATGTCAGCATTTGGGGCCACTGGCCCATCCTTATAATTTATTTCAAAAATTGGCCAACCACTGAAAATTAAGTCATCTGCTTCAACCACTAAAATATATTGCCTGTTTTATGGGAAATGATGGTTCTTAACATGCAGAGATCAATTTTTGATTCAATGAAAAGAGGCCACCGACTTGGGTTTTAATATGGCAGTTAGAAATCACTTATTTCTGCAATTTCCGAGTAATTTCTCTTAAAAATTAAATTTTGTGACCCATGAGATACATAATTCTTGGCCATTTGTACAAGTTATGAGCCATTATGGTCCCTCACTATTTATGACAAATAATAATTGCCCCCTCCTAGAATGAACAGTGACGTAGCAAGAATTTACAAACTAAGTAATTTCAACTTAGGTCATGCCTCTCCGATATCTGCCGAAAACAGATTACCTAAACAGAACAAAAACGATTTAACTGTAGATTTACATCATATTTTATGAACCTACCGTTACGTTAATTGGACCTACAAGTGGCCTGAATTTTATTTTGTTGGTCACGAGTTACCATTCGCAACTAGCATCGACCTTGCATGTTCAGGCGTGAGCCATATGCAAAGCAAAGAAGCATCCCATCAAAATACCAAATATTGCTGAAATGGGTTAACACAAGAACAGGTAGGACAAAATCACAGACAAGGCGACAATTGTGTGTACCAAAGAATGTCACACATTAATGTGGGCTGTGGAAGCATAAATTACGTGTAAAATGTGGCTGAAATCCCATTACAGTCGCAACGTTAACATACTGACGTGAATCACTGAAATAAACATCGGTAAGTCCGATGTTACAAACTTGCAATCTTTGACTAATAAGTGTCATTCAATAACATTGAATGATCTGAAATGTGCCAGGGGTTGAAATTTCACTCGCCCAGCTCGCCATGGCGAGTGCTTTTTGTGGCGGTCGAGTACTTTCTACAGGCACTCGCCCAGTTTGGCGAGTGAAAGATTTGGTCAATTTTTTTTTTATGAAGAAATTTCCAATTAATTCCATCGATAACGCTAACAAATGGTATTAATTCAGCGACCGTTTGTTGTTTACAGTTTACGTCAATTTGCGGGAAGTAAGATTCAAGCAATGTCTATGTACACGGTTACGGGTAGAATCGCTAGCGATTTTGAACACGGTCCATATCGGGCAAGTTTAATTCACGGATTATTTGTCGGCTGTACACGGCCGGGCTAACAAATAATATGACTGCGAGTATAGACTAGTGTATACGCGGCCACATAATATTATATCGTCTCGTATACAGTTGGGGGTTAACGCGCATTTCAGACGCCGAACATAACGGCTTGGGACGAAACGGTCGGCGCCGGGTCCAAAACCATTGAATTTAGTAATTAAGGCAGCGCATGCATGCAAACATAGCCACTATAAATTACAGCTTGATTATGAACAAATTTCAGGGATAATCCCAAAAACATTTGTATTTTGTCTACTACATTAAAATTCCTTCATTAAATGTATGCCTAAACTGTGTTTAATGTATGCCTAAACTGTGTTTGTATATATAGCAAGTGCAATGGACAGTATCATTAATGTTAGATCTCTAACAGTTATATAAATATGATTGACAATGGCACTATTGAATGCCTGTATGTTTTGCCACACTCTTCAGAAACAGTTCATTTCCATCCTAGAATACTGCGAATAAAATGCTACTACAATCAGTACACGTGCAAATAGAAATTGTATGGTATATTGACAGGTATTTACCACCAAATCATTCAAATTCTTATTTCCCGGTATTTCCCACTATTTCCTGGTATTTCCCAGTATTTCCCGCCGTCCCAGGAGATTGCCAACCCTGCAGGAAAACCTAAACTGGAGCATTACAAATTTACTACAGCCCATCAGGTGGTGATGTGTGTGTGGGATTGTTTCTGAAAGAGATTTTTTTCTGTGACGTTGGTAGCTAAAACGTGTGTAACGAACAATATACTAAGCACAGATGTTTAAAGTGAATATATTTGGGGGCCTAAGGCATTTATCATTTCTCAGGGGTGTAATTCGGCAGAAAAATTGAAAAGTCTGGTGTTTGAGCGAGCCCGAAACTAAGCATGTCTAGGGCATTTTCCCAAGCTCTTGCCTACCTTAAAAAGGCTATACTGTATAGTGAAAGAAAACAAAACGGGTGGCTGGGGTAATATTTTTCAAATGAGCCATTTATTGGGTCCTAGGTCCGAGTCTTCCACCTGTGATTGAGAGCGAGACATTCTTCACTATATAAAATAGAAATGTTGGAAAAAATGGTCTCCTTTCTCAAATTTTGAAGGGCTAACTTGAACCCTGACAAAACTGTCTTTACAAATAAACACAAACATTTATTGTCCCAACAATAACTATCATGGATAATTGGAAAATAATGGGTACTTCATCGCTTTGTATGCACTTACATGTATACTGCTGATAATTATTTAAAGTAAAAGAGAATATTGCTGGTCAATTATTGAAAGCTGATCCAGTTTTTAAAATTATAATGAATATCAGAGGGTTATAGAATGAACATGTAACAATATTTATTTAATCTTATCAATACTACATGTACTTATGTTTTTCAACATGTATCATTTTGATTCCGGGTGGAAGGACAGGGTAAACCACCTAGCACTAATGGTGGAAGGGTGTTGTTCAGCATTGCATCCGTTTAACCCTCTCAGCACCACAGAAATAATCAGATGGGTCGAGGGAGAACATATTACCCACGGGGAAATATTATCAGGGTATGGGATCACGTGGTCTATTGTTTACACTGCGGTAATGGTGGTGCCGACAAGGTCTCCGGTAAACCTTATTTTTCATTAATACGACTGCGATTTCTTCCTCTTGATGATTACCATGTTCCAGCAATCAAAACTACACTAAGAGTCCGCCAATACAAAATTTAGCTGCACTACTTGTGCAGCTAGTCTGAACATTCTCCAGAGAGATATGAATTGTCCATACCCTGATCCTAGAGGGGTGAATATTCATTTACTTCGGACTACAAGATTTGGAAAATAACGGTAGCACTTGATACCATAAATGTATACAACATCGAAATATGGCCAAATTAAATTTAGTGAACATCACCACACCCGCCCCATAACAAACAATGCCAGATCTATTTTTATTTGTTTCTATTTGAAGGAAAATCATTATTTTGTTAACACTATTTATAAAAAATTTAATAAAAAATAAGTCTTCCCCACCCCCCCCCCCCCCAATATTTGGATGATATTCAGTAAATTAACTTTCGATGGCCTATTTGCCAATTTGCATACTAAGCCTTTGCCTCTAGTCAAACTGACTTTGAATTGTTAAAATTTCCTTTCAGGGCCAGTGACATTTTTCAATAATTTCACACACCCAACTATTGTCAGGTAACAAGCATGAATTCACCGATTGCAATGAAATCAACTTACCAGGATTGATAGATTCCTCTCTAATGAGAGTCGCAGTTCCGTTGACAACACAACGTACAGAACCTCGAAATTGATCGACAGCAAGAACCTGAAATAGAAAAAGGTTTATTTTAGGTTATCTGGGTCAAACGCTAAATCAGAACTGAATACAAGTATTTACACTACTGTTTCAGCACCATTCTGAAGGTCACAAAGGTGGTGCGATTCCGTTACATATGTTCACGTGAATGACTGTCCAAATATTAAAGCAATCCTTCAAGTAATATTGCATAGAGGGTATACAAATATGTAAACGTTTTACTGAAAGACAATAACTATGAAGTGTTGCCAGCATCGGCCAAGCAGTACGCAAGAAGATGGTTGAACTCTAAAGAATTACTTTTCGGCGGCCATATTGGATGACCTAATCATCCGATTTAAACAAAACTAGAAATGTGGCCTGTCGGCACACGAATGCCCCCGCTGGCAGCCAAATAAAACGAGGCATATTTGATTATAAGCCATTTACCCGAGCGTTAAGGTTTTGAACGCACCTTGACCATGGGCTTAGTGGGGGCCGGACGAATGTGGATTTGTCACAGGGCGGTAGAGGACGATTGTAGCAATGCGTGTGTGAAATATGAAGCAGATCCGAGCAAGTAAACACAAATTATAAGCCATTTAACTGAATGTTAAGGTTTCAAACGCACCAAGTCTGTGACCTTGACCCTGTGCTTAGCGGGGGCAGGACGAATGTGGAATTGTGACAAGGGCGGTAGAGGACCATTGGAGCAATGCGTGTGTGAAAGTATGTAGATTGAGAAACGTGCACGTAGATTTGTCCCAAAGTGGCAAGTAAACAATTAAAGTGGAAAAGGTGAAGGTCAAAGGTGGAGGTCGAAGTAATGGGTGGTGGAGTGTATCACGTGTATAAATATTGACATAATATGTGAAGCCATGTAGAAGTGACGTACGGGACGGACGTACGGGACGGACGTACTACGGGACGGACGTATGGGACGGACGCCGGTAACACTATATGCCCCCGTACCTTATGGTAGCGGGGGCATAAAAATGATAACCCAGCGTGATCGTCTCCTCAATACCCTACATTTTATATGAGATCATCATATCTGGTCACATGTGAAATTTGATCCCTAGTTGACCCCCGGCCCCACCCAATTTTGACGGCTGGGTCACCATTTTTACAAATCTGAAAGAGCATTTACTGTCGAACATTTCTGCAGGCATGGGAATGTTCAGCATGTCGCTGAAAACATCTGAAAATCAACTGAAACCCGCTCATCCCACTTGTAAAAGTATCAAATTTGAGCAAACCAAATAGATTTTGAAAACACAAATTATGGACAAAATCAACTGCAGATTCTCATGCCTGTTTCTGTCAAGTTTTGTTGAAATCTGTCTGGCCGTTCGTGAGAAGACTTTTTAAGAATTTGACCTACTTTTCCAAGGCGGCCATTTGGATTATGTGATAACCTCCAAATGTTACAAATTTGACAAGACACCACACATAGATCATCCACGTCATGTGAAATTTGACCAACATTGGCCAAGCAGTTCACAAGATGACTTTTGAACTCTCTAATTAAAGGATAACCTTTTGACATTTCGGCGGCCATCTTGGATGACGTAAGCATCCAATTTCGACAAGAAAGTGATCGTCTTCACTATTGTCGATAGCTTTGATTTGATATACAACATGACCATATTCGGTCAAATGTGTGAAAATTTCCCACTCCTTGACCGCATCTTGAAATGAGCGGGTATAATATTCTGTAGATACAATTTTATCATGTCTCGAGTTCTGGAGACTGTCTCAAAAAAGGGTGCACATCATTATACTGACCTCAGCATTAAGGTGTCGATCATCAACTTCCACAGTGACATAATCTCCAGCCTCAAGATTACTGAGCTTTGAATGTGTTCTCTTCTGGTTCCTTCGTCTGGGAACTCGGCCATCTACAATATAAACAGAGGCAATGCAGGCTTTATAAAGCTAGACCAAACCAACAAATTCTCACCGATGCCACTCGCAACAAAAAGGCAGTGGCTCTCAGATATTCGCTGAAAGTGTTTAAACAGATATTCTGCAAGGATAAAAATAATTGCAAACAGTAACTCTTGCAATCCACTCCTGTACCGTCCATAGCCAGTTACGATTCCTCTAATAGGCTTCTGCTGCAGAATAGTGAATAGCAATTCATTATTGTGACATAGTTTATACATTTTGCATCTGAAAAAACTATTATAAAAGTAATACAAACTAATTATTCTGAAACAAATTTTACAATTGTAGAAGGTTGAGAAAATAGATTTTACATTTCCAAAACGTACCCAAATAAGTCAAAATGTACATGGGAAAATATACCGTAAAGATTCTAAGACGCCTATCTCCCACTTTTTACGTTGAAAATGACGAATTTTTTGGCGGATTTTCACGAAATTAGTGCCTCTAATAAACGCACAGTACTAACTTGAAACAAAATCGGAGCTAATTGTCCCAACTAGATTTTTTTTCTTTCTAGTATTTCAAAGGCAACATCCTTGAAAATCGGGAAAAAAAACAACATAATTGCTACTTTCACTTTCAAAAGCGGAAGCGAAATTCGACTGTTTCCGGTGTCACAGTAAATTCCTCATCGGCAGTAGCTATTTGCACGCACACAGGGCGATCAGAATTACGGTTACCGAGAGGCCCTTTTCAAAGCATCTCAAACCCAATTTGTATAAAATGGGTGAAATTGACATCATGTTGGATTGTTGGCCGATATTTCCTACGAGATGAGCAAAAATAAAAATGTCTTGTTCTGGACGTGGGCCGAAATTAACTGATACGGACCGAAACGTTCACAGACCGAAACGGTGACAGTCCGAAGCGTCCATAGGTGTAAATCTGATCAGCATTAATGATTGATGCTGTCTTAATATATACATTACCAGTATTTTAACATTTTTACCGAGTGTACCATAATGACCAAAGTGGGCCGAAACGTCTGGGTCCAAAATGTCCATAGTACAATCACGTCCGTTAGACGTTTGAGAGTAACGTCCCTTCGTTATGTTTTTGTTCAAATAGTAGAAAATTGTGTATGTTTATCATTTTCCCTTTGCTGAATAACACTTGCCTCTATTAAACACCCACCCAGGACTTTGGATGCCGTGGTGACTCTAATAGACGCCCGTCTATTAGAATCTTTACGGTAGTTGTAAAGAAGAAAGTCAAAAAGTACCAATGGCAAAACATAGTAACATTTGGTAAAATATTTACTTTGTACATGTACAAATAACATTTTCTTGTAAATTCATTCAGGAGATTGTTGATTAATTAGGGAACACAGATGTTGAAATTGCCAGATTATTCTAATTAATGGTTATCATTTATCTGATTACGTGAATCATCAATAACAAGGTTAATTAATGAACACCATTCATCATGTTCATGGGGAAAAAAATGCAATCCTTTAACCCTTAGACCATTAAACAATTGTCGTCTGCTGTTGCTTTTATAACTTGCCTTATTTCTAAATAAAAACATGGTTTCACAGCACTTCAGAATCATTTCCAATGGAAATGATTCTGAAGTGCTGTGAAAGCATGTTGTTAATTATTCTAAAGTGCAGTCAAAGCATGTTTTTGATGATAGCAAGAATTCCGCGGAATCAAATGTCTCGCCTTGTTCCGCCTTGACCATGACTCGGGGGGCCTTGACCTTGGGGCCCCCGAGAATAGTCATATATTCATCTACATATCACAGTAAAGGTATGTATAAAGTTTGATGACTGTAGCTGATAAGGTGTTAAGTAATGACCGTAACACGAAAACTCAACATTGAATGATGACGCCGACGCCGACTCTGAAAATCAAAACCTATGTCTTGCTTTCAGCTTTCGCGGGCTAGAAAAAATGGAAAATAAATAGCCAACGACATAAAATTAAGATAGCGGTCTTAAGGGTTAAATTTGTTTCGGAAAGGCTGATATATTTTAATTAAAAATATGTTTTTCATAGTTAAAATATATGCCTTCCTTACATTTTGTTTTGGAAATGTCGGTAAATTTGTAATTAACACTAGTTCTTTAATATATGTAAATATAGATATCAAATATTTTTTATATATATATGTGTAATGCATCAAAAGTGTTCAATCAGCTTGGTAAAAAACCGCAGAATGTTTTTGTTTCCTTGTAAATAGGTCAGTCTCCGCGAAACTGCCAAAATGTTACAGAACATTCGGTCTGGTAAACTTGAAATTTTTAGCAGACTGGACAAAAATTATCGGATTATTTTTTATTTATTTTTTTTATAAAAATTGATTTTTGTGTGATATTTAAGAGCTTTTTAAGCATATCAGTCATATATAAGAAAAGATAGCTAGCACCAGTAGCCTATTTCACCAACATTGCAACCAATTTTGGCTGTGATAATGTAAGACATTCAGTATAATAATTATGCATAGTTTTAATCATCAAATATATGCAATTGTTAGTTCTGCATGAAATAATGCATTTCGGAAAAATCAATGATTGCTCCCTCCAAGCGGGCGCAACAAAAAAGTAAAAAATAATCAATTTTTGTTTATAGTCGGACATTCGGTCCGACGACTTCCGGTTTACCGTCGGACCAACGACTTTCGCGGAGACCGATAGGTATATACTGTGTAAATATTTTGTGGGAAAAAAGGTAGCCGGTAAAAGATTGGGATGTACATTACAGGTAATACCGTAAAGATTCTAACAGACACCCACCCCCCCCCCCAGTTTTTACGCTGAAAATGACCTAGTTTTGGTCTGCGCAAGTCGCATAATATACAATAAGCCCGGTTTTGTCAGATCAGGTCGTACATAATATGCACGTGCGGTTGTAATCATTATCTACATATGGGCCGCGTCCGGGCTTAATGACAAAACAATCATTTTTCACACTTTTTTGCATATTCTGAATACCGCATCAAATTTTAAAAGTCATTATACACAAAAACTATCACTGTATCTCAATTATATTTCATGTTACATGTATTTTTGTAACACGTGGTAGATCGCAAACGACGTTTTAGCTCAATGACGTCGCAATTACGACGTTAACACTAACGGGCGACTTCAACGTCAATAAGAACGTTTAAGCGTAATGGAGTAGTAAACGAATAGGCCTGCCATGTAGGTTGATTTTAAGTAGTGTATGTATATTTTTATACTATTAGTGAATAATTGACAAACGACACGTAACCTTGGGCAAAAAAGTCAACATTATCTTGTGTGTACTTTTTGCACAACTACGAACGCCAAAAATATATGAACCGCGCCGTGCGAAACCCGCGCTTAATGACAACATTTTCAGTTTTTACTTTTTCGCGTATGAATTGTACGTCTTTTAAAAGCCATATTCCGCCAAAATTATCAATGTATCCCAATTATGTTTCATTTTAGAAGTAGTTTTATGACGCGTGGTAAAAACTTATATGACGTTTTAGATCAATGACGTCGAAATTACGACGTTTTTATCAACGGCGTATACATGGGGTGCTGGTCCGGACAAGTCCTATATATTTGTCATCTTTGATCGCATGTAAACCAAATTTGGATATCTCGTAGCCTGGCCAAGTGTCTCCCATTAGGCCAAGACAAAGTGTGAAAATAATGTTTATGGCTCGTGTTGCAGTTGCTAATGTAACGTTATGTTTTGGTTTGCGGCCCAAGTAACGTAATTTCGTATGAATAAGTTTCAAATAAGGCATAGTGAGGCGTTTCCCTGTTGTTTGCTGCTGTCTGAAATAATTTTGGGGAATAATAGCGACATCATTTAACATTTCGTATGCGACGACATATAAAGTAGACAGTAGGCCGCTTATAACATTAACTTTGTGATAAAACACGATACCGGGCAGATTTGGTTGCGGGATACCTTATAATTGTCGCCGTGTGTCTTTCTTGAGGCACCGCCCTGGTCTACATTAGTATGCAGTCAAGTGATAAACTGATGATTTGATACTACACAAGCACTTTCGACTACAAAAGCAAGTTTATGACCATCACATTTCCAATTAATATGTTGATGCATTTATTTTAAATTCAGTACAAACCCCGGATATTTATGTCATTATATAGCTGCGTGTCTACCTCCATTTATGATAAAATGAGTGGCATTAAATGGCATATCATTCGCTAAGTACTGGATATAATTGTTCAAAAGTCTCAATTTACCAAGATAATAGATTGTAATATCGTTGGCATACACTAGGTTGTTCATATTTAAGATTATTTAGGAATCAAAGTGCAGTGTAAGCGAAGACTTCGCTGATATGTAGCCAGTTAAATGATGAGTTCACCATTTTGAATTCATAAGGACAACCGACGAAAAAGAGTAAAAATGTCAAAGAACGAAAGTTATGCGACAATGTACAGCGCCTGAAGTATTTCTAAGTCATTGATGCTGCGAGGAACTCGTATCCTTGCTATAATATTTTGTCACGATACCATGGCCATAACGTTAAACATGTATTCACGTCCAATGACGTCACAAGTACGTGACGTCAAGTCATGACGTCATAATATGTGTACCGAGGTACAAGGTATCGCGTCTCATATTAGTGAAAGTTTCAGTAAGTTATCATGTTCCGTTTTCTGTTCACACTTAATGTTAACTAACACCAGTAAACGTAAATGGGAGGGCAAACTGTGAACTTTTACGGCGACGCTAGACAATTTGAAACGTCGTTTTTCCGACGTCGTTTACCGCTTTTAATGACGTTGCCATTAAGCCCGGTTTTCGTATGGCGAGGCCCATATATAAATTTATGACATAATTACTGGAATATGTTATTTTCATAAGGTTCACACTCATTTCAGTTAATTTCAAGTTATGTTTACAGATGTTGATTGAATGTTGTGTATGTGTAAAACTTAGATTAGAAACTAACAGGAATTCCGCGGAATCAAACGTCTCGCCTTGTTCCACCTTGACCTTGGGGTCCGAGAAATTTCCTATATTCATCTACATATCATAGTAAAGGGATGTATAAAGTTTGATGAATGTAGCTGATAAGGTGCTGAAGTAATGACCGTAACACGAAAACTTATCATTGAATGAACACGCCGCCGCCGATGTTGGGGTCTGTCTAGTCACCGGAAAAGCAATATTTAAGCTTCCAGTCCAACAGTACAATGATGCAATTTATTTCAGAATTATAAGTTTGTATTACTTTCACAATACTGACATTTCTTCCAAATGAAAACTAGACAAGAATTGTCAGGGGACAACGAAGCGCGCCCCGTGGCAGCAAAGGAACCGAGGGCACATTTGAAAACAACGTGCTGGATAAGGGAAACAATATTTATTAGCCATTTACCAGAGCGTGTTAAGGTTTCGAGCGTACAAAGTGTTTGACCTTGACCCTGGGCTTAGCAGAGGACCCTTGGAGCAATGTGTGTGTGAAATATGAAGCAAATCCAAGCAAGGAAACAGAAAATACAGGCCATTTACCCCGAGCGTTAAGGTTTCGAGATGCACAAAGTATGTGACCTTGACCCTGGGCTTAGAAGGGGGGCATGGACGTGGATTTGCCACAGCGCAGTAGAGGACCCTTGGAGCAATGCATGTGTGAAATATGAAGCAAATCGAAGCAAGGAAACAGAAAATATAGACCATTTACCCCGAGCGTTAAGGTTTCGAGATGCACAAAGTATGTGACCTTGAGCCTGGGCTTAGAAGGGGCGGCACGCACGTGGATTTTCCACAGCGCAGTAGATGACCCTTGGAGCAATGCGTGTGTGAAATATGAAGCAAATCCAAGCAAGGAAACAGAAAAAGGAAGCTACATACCAAATTTCAGGCCTGTATCTAGTATGGTGTAAAAGTTTATACGACATACAAGGTTGGTGACGGACGGAATGACGGACAAGGGTAACACTAAATGTCCTTTCACTAAAGTGTGAATTGGATCTAATTTGTTACTCGGCGGGGCAAACCTATGGATAACCGCAACTCCTGAGTAAACGACAAAAGTCCAAAAGGGGGGAAATAACACATGGCTCAGTGACAAAGCAAAAATATAAATTCACTGTGCATGTGCAACTACACACCATAAAGAAGCTACATACCAAGCCCCCAGCTATTACGGTTGAGAAATTTTGACAAGTTGTGAGGCAAAATGGTGAAATTCCAAGTCGAAAAGAGGTAATCCATGACTCGGGGGTCGAATAAAAAAATGAAGTAAACTTTGCGCATCAAGTTCTAATCATCATAAGGAAGCTAAATAAGCTGTATATTTGCTTAAATACCCAATTAAAAGTGCCCAAAACCCATTTGAAATCAGAAGTAGCGAGTATCAAAAACCAATAAAAAAGTTGTGGTACCTTTATCATGATGCAGAAAACAATAAACAGACCACGCATATAGCATATTTTTCTTATTTTCCATGAAAACACATCTTGGTATTTCATGAGAATTGTCTAATGAAATGTCAAGGCATGTTTTCATTTCTGTTGATGTGTAAACAGATTTTATTTTACCCAATTAAAATTTTGAAATACCCAAAAGCTTCAGAAATGATGGAGTGACAATACTCAATTACTAATTCCCTATCTGGAGCCCTGCTTTAGTAATATTAATTGACTGATAACACTCGACAGATTGTAAAGTATGATCTGCGAACATCACAGAGAATAAATAATTTGGGGTTTAACGCGTGTCATTGATCGAATGGTGAACAGTGCAGATCCTGATCCGCTGCGGATACACAGGCTGATCTGGATATTCACGGGTCGCCCATAAGCCCCATTTCTCCAGTCACATATGATAAGTGATCCGTGCAGTTTTAGTATATAATGCTGTGCTTATATATACAATAAATATAATCCGACATTGTGTTGATCTAATACGATATTCAGTAAACGTGTTGACTTAGTTCTCAAGAAACTCGACATAACCTCGTTTCTCATGAAGCCAGTCAACTCGTTTAATAAAAATCGTATTAAATCATCATTCAAGTCAGATCGTCTATATAGCATGGCAGATATGTACGTACACACCAAGTGAATTTAGATTGGCAGAGATATTGTAATAATTTGCCAGCTTTCTCATGAGAACACTTTTGCGAAAGCATCTCCACATGTTTCAATTTATTGTTCAACACTATCGAATATTAAAGGAACAGTAAACACAATGTTTTTTATAGGAATTAAGTAAGTAAATATACTATACAGATATGATCATTTAGTAATAGCTATTTTACTGACAGTGACTCGCGATGGTATCAGGCAATTTTCATATGCAAATGAGGCATGGCATTTATTAATTATTTATACTAACTAAATGCGTCACCTGAAAAAATAATATTTTCGACATATTGTAAAGTATGATCTGCAACATCAAACAATAAATACAGAGAATAAACAGTTTGGGGTTTAACAGCCTATCAATAGCTAAGGTCATTTATGTTTGTTTGTTGGGGTTTAACGGCCTATAGCTAAGGTTATTTAAGGCCGGGTCAATGGGTTTAGTACTAATCCCATATATTACCTGTACAAGTACATGTACATTTTTAAGGGAAAATCCCAAATTCAGAACTGAATATTTACAATAACAAAACTATATATTCAGCCCTGAAATCAGAATAATCCTGATCTGATGCCAGGTCCTCGCCACACCAGAATCACTTTGCCCCTCCCAAAAGCAGTAGGATCTGTAATAATCGTACTACTTTTATAATGGGCAATAACCCAACTCAACTCCCAGGTAACAAAAGAGCCAAAGATAAAAACGCACGCGAGGGCCAAACCAGGCAAATCGGGATTCCTATATAAAGGAGGAACCCCTATTGTTAATTTACACCGTTCGCCCGACCACCACCCATTTAAGGCCAGGTAAATCGGTTTAGTACTAAATCCCATATATTACCTGTACAAGTTCAAGTACATGAAGAGAGAATAAATAGTAGTGTCTGTAACAGTTTAAGGAAATATGGTTATCGACCCTGATATCAGTGTGGAAATTTACCTCCGATATAAAATGCATAATAATGTCAATCAATATTTGGGGTAATGGTGAATAACGTCATTTAAGGCCAGGCAAATCGGTTTAGTTCTAAATCCCATATATTACCTGTACAAGTACATGAAGAGAGAATAAATAGTAGTGTCTGTAACAGTTTAAGGAAATATGGTTATCGACCCTGATATCAGTGTGGAAATTTACCTCCGATATAAAATGCATAATAATGTCAATCAATATTTGGGGTAATGGTGAATAACGTCATTTAAGGCCAGGCAAATCGGTTTATTTCTAAATCCCATATATTACCTGTACAAGTACATGAAGAGAGAATAAATAGTAGTGTCTGTAACATTTTAAGGAAATATGGTTATCGCCCCTGATATCAGTGTGAAAACTTACGTCCGATATAAAATGTATAATAATGTCAATCAATATTTGGGGTAATGGTGAATTAAAGTTTATTTTGCCAAAAAATGTATCAGATGATTTCTCTAAAAAACATGCATGATCTTGACGTTGAATAATTCGCTACAGGGATCCTACAGATTATCGGACAAAAATGGCAGTTTTTTAACGATAAAATTCTTAAAATAGCAACTACGGACATTAACATTTCACAGAACAATCGCCGGTTCTTGCTTTCTCAACTCATGTAAACTATTTAGCAAACTGTGCCATCTTTCTCGCTTAAAATCGGGTCAGATCATGAGTCGTAAGATTGTTTTCTAATCCTGTTCTCAATTGTATGTATATATATATCACTTGCCACAACTTGAAATAAATATTGTTTAAACTAAGAGTGCCCCAAAATCGACAATCAATTATCCGGACAAACATATACTCGTCTTATAACTCGTATTCTCAACATGAAATCATAATTTTATCGCCTGTAAACCAGTGTAAACAGCGTTGTGTAGTCCTGCAGAAAAAACATTCACCATTCGCTTCTTGGAAAACAACGTATTTATAGAATATAATTTATTTATAGAACAACTCAGATATGACGTATTCGATTACAAGCCCCCGCGAGACTTGTGATGTTGCAAACAAATTGTGAACAGAGTTGAGGAATATTTTCAGCAAATATTACTAAAATGTTTACCGTGGCAATATATTTTCATTTGTCCGATAAACTGATTGTCCGGATAATTGGTATGACCCCTGTATATTGTTATTGAGAGACAATTCTACAATTTGATAAAAATTTACATAATAAAGTGTGTATTAACACAATTCTCGGGTCACTCTCCACGAAGCAGAAAGTAAACAAAGAACGCCATTTGGAAAGACTATTTCTGTAATACGGTACCAGAGTAATAAGTTATGTACTCAAAACTATGGCGGTGTGCCTAATTGGCGCAATGAGGAAATGGCGCAATGACGGAGAATGACGGAGAATGACGCGCAATCGCCAAACTATGGCATCGGTGTCTTCATTAGTTGCAAACGGTAACTTTAGCTCCATCCTCAGTACTCACGTACAACACCGGGTTAGCCATCTTAAAACACAACGCGAAGTGGATTCCCTGACGGAGACCCACATCGATCTCTAACACACGTGAAAAGGACATCGTGTACGAATTGGGATTGGCACGAAATGAAATGGGACGGAGGTGGAAATTCAAGATTTAGACAAACTAGCATGCACTATACGAAAAAGTAAAAAATAAACTGCATAACACAATAATTGTCAATATTTGTCAATGGTTCTAAACACACCCAGCTGCGGTAATCTTAACGCAGCCGGGTGTGTACATGTTTAGAACCATATACCAATATTGACAAGATTAACGTAGCTGGGTGTGTACATGTTCAGAACCATTGACCAATATTGAAACGATTGACCACTATTGACAAGATTAACGCAGCTGGGTGTGTACATGTTAGAATCATTGACCAATATTGACAAGATTAACGCAGCTGGGTGTGTACATGTTAGAATCATTGACCAATATTGACAAGATTAACGCAGCCGGGTGTGTACATGTTTAGCACCATTAACCAATATTGACAAGATTACCGCAGCTGGGTGTGTACATGTTAGAACCATTGACCAATATTGACAAGATTAACGCAGCTGGGAGTGTACATGTTCAGAATCATTGCCCAATATTGTCAAGATTACTGCACCTGAGTGTGTACATGTTAGAACCATTGACCAATATTGACAAGATTACCGCAGCTGGGTGTGTACATGTTAGAACCATTGACCAATATTTACAAGATTAACGCAGCTGGGAGTGTACATGTTCAGAATCATTGCCCAATATTGTCAAGATTACTGCACCTGGGTGTGTACATGTTAGAACCATTGACCAATATTGACAAGATTACCGCAGCTGGGTGTGTACATGTTAGAACCATTGCCCAATATTGACAAGATTACGGCACCTGGGTGTGTACATGTTAGAACCATTGACCAATATTGACAAGATTAACGCAGCTGGGTGTGTACATGTTAGAACCATTGACCAATATTGACAAGATTAACGCAGCTGGGTGTGTACATGTTAGAACCATTGACCAGTATTGACAAGATTACGGCACCTGGGTGTGTACATGTTAGAACCATTGACCAATATTGACAATATTAACGCAGCTGGGTGTGTACATGTTAGAACCATTGACCAATATTGACAAGATTACGGCACCTGGGTGTGTACATGTTAGAACCATTGACCAATATTAACAAGAATAACGCAGCTGGGTGTGTACATGTTAGAATCATTGCCCAATATTGACAAGATTAACGCAGCTGGGAGTGTACATGTTCAAAATCATTGCCCAATATTGACAAGATTACCGCAGATGGATGTGTACATGTTAGAACCATTGACCAATATTGAAAAGATTAACGCAGCTGGCAGTGTACATGTTCAGAATCATTGCCCAATATTTACAAGATTACCGCAGCTGGGTGTGTACATGTTAGAACCATTGCCCAATATTGACAAGATTACCGCAGCGGGGTGTGTACATGTTAGAATCATTGACCAATATTGACAAGAATAACGCAGCTGGGAGTGTACATTTCAGAATCATTGACCAATATTGACAAGATTAACGCAGCTGGGAGTGTACATGTTAGAACCATTGACCAATATTGACAAGATTAACGCAGCTGGGAGTGTACATGTTCAGAATCATTGACCAATATTGACTAGATTAACGCAGCCGGGTGTGTACATGTTCAGCATCATTGACCAATATTAACATGATTAACGCAACTAGGTTGTACATGTTCAGCATCATTGACTAATATTGACAAGATTACCGCAGCTGGGTGTGTACATGTTTAGAACCATTGTCCAATATTGACAAGATTAACGCAGGTGAGTGTGTACATGTTCAGAACCATTGACCATTATTGATAAGATTAACGCAGCTGGGTGTGTACATGTTCAGAACGATTGACCACCATGACCACTATTGACAAGATTAACGCAGCTGGATGTGTACATGTTCAGCATCATTGACCAATATTTTACGAGATTAACGCAGCTGGGTGTGTACATGTTCAGCATCATTGACCAATATTGACAAGATTAACCTAGCTGGATGTGTACATGTTCAGCATCATTGACCAATATTTTACAAGATTAACGCAGCTGGGTGTGTACATGTTCAGCATCATTGACCAATATTGACAAGATTAACGCAGCTGGGTGTAATAAGTGTTCATGTTTGCAAATGGAGATTATGGTTTTGAAGGGGGGGGGGTAACTACTTATTTTGGAGAGCCACTTGGCGCCATAATGGAAGCGTTCCCATTATGACAACAGGGGGCGTTGCACATTTTGCGATGTTTCATTCGGCCTACTGCTTACTGCGATGCTGGCATCAATCATTCGGCCATTTCATATTCTGACATGGGCCGTTCTGCGTGCTTGCATGCGTCATTCGGCGGAATTCATATACGCATCCCAGCAAGCAGTAAGCAGAATGACACATGGCAGAATATGGCATGTAACAATGTAAAATAGCCAATCGACGTATGCAATATGCAATGTAATAATGCACGATGGAGTTGTCATTAAGTTGTATTGTATAGCCAAGATGCAGGATGACATGTAACAATGTCAAATAGCCAATCGAGGTATGCAATGTGAAATGTAATAATGCACGATGGAGTTGTCATTAAGCAGTAACGAGTGGCCGCAGTGCAGGATGACATGTAACAATGGTCGACGGCATTGTCATGAAGCAGCATGCAATGTAGTGGCGGATATCCCCTTCCATAGAATTTAGCACATCCGAGCGTAACTGAAGTATGTCTATACCGTACATGTAGCTGATATTTGGCTAAAACTCACTGATTTTCAATCAAGATATTTTTCTAAACTTTCACTTCCGAGAATTTTACCTTTGAACCGGTGCGCCCGGTGTATCGACAAATTATCGGAAGCTGTGAGATCTACCAAGTATAATACAAGTCATACATATTGGTTAACTTCCGATTTTTCTCCCTATGAATAATGTTTTAGTAGGATTAAGAGTTGTTTTTTTCACGTTAAACATTGCCTGTTTTACATGGATTATTTCCAACGTGTATGTAGTGTAGTGTTTAGGCATTCATAGTGTTGAATGTCAAATCAATCCGCTTCTTTCATTCCCTCGGTTAATTCCAATGTGTCTGTTGTTACAAGCTACATCTCGCATACACTTTTGAACTACAGTCTTTACTTGTATCTTTATAAAAGGAGCGAATGACTGAATAACGGAGATTAGTCAATTAGTCTCGAAAGCTTACTATTTCTGTGAAGCGAAGAATTTCGTTCCTAGGCAAACTTTTTGTTGGTTTTGCAAGTGCACAATTCCATTTTGTGATATTATATTTGGTTTTACTTAAATACGGCGAACAACGGTGTACTCCCCCTTTTACATGTTGACTCACATTTTGGAACTGAGAAAAAGTAGTTCAAAGTTTAATAATCGGAGTTCCTAGTTTAAATACGAAACACGATTTTCTTCGCCGAGTCGCTGGAGGTGTGTAAGCTTTCGTGACTTCTGATTGGTTGACGGTCATTTTCTGAAATCCGCAGTCTGAATACTGGAGATTTCCCTACTTTCCTCTTTTATGACAAACTCCGGTTTCTTCCTCTTTCCTGCTTCTGACACTTTGACAGAAGCAGAGTAAAATGAGCGAAAGTCCGACCGACCGGAGTTTCTAGTTAGAATACTATTAACTGTTTTATGAGCAAACCGTAGCAAATGATCCAAATTTCCAGTGTTTTCATTGGTGAATAGTCATCACGTGGTACTCTGAGATGTCTATAAAAGAATGGCGCACGGCCAGTTTCAGCATATAATCCTAGTTACTACATAGTTACAAACTAAACTAGGGATAAAATCGAATGTATTGAGAAAACGATCACTCTGGATCATTTTTCGTCGAAATCGGATGATTAGGTCATCCAAGATGGCCGCCACACTTCATAGTTATATTGTCTTTCAGTGAAGCAATTACAGATTTTTCAAATTTGTGATCGTCACATAATCGAAGATGGCCGAAATGTAAAGTTGGACAAAGTCTTTAAACAATGTCTTCCCATCATAATCACCAGACTGGTTTTGACAAAACTTCGTAGGAAAAAGGAATGTATAAAGCTCTCTCATATTTAGTTGCACACTATGTAAAACAACCAGGTGAGCGATATTGGGTCACAATTGCCCTCTTGCTTAGAACAGTGTACAGGGGACATACATGTCACTGTGACTGGAGAAGTGGGTCTCATGTGAATTTAGACCAGTGTAGCTCCTGATCAAATAGCACACTCATGTAGCATGAAAGCGATATATATTGCTTACTTGGCTCATCTGGATCTACACTGGTCACAAAACCCATAAGACCCATTTGTTTCACAGCTACATTTGCTTTCAATCCAATTGCGTGGTTACATAGAATTTATTCAACTAGCGTTTTGAAATACCGGGTTTATTACCCGAGACATCTGGAAATCGGATACGGAAACGAGTGCGGACAGATGTCAAGGGAAATAAATCCAGTACTTCAAAATGGTAGTGGAATAAATTGTATATTACATGCTCTTCGAAACATGTGAAAGTTGCTCTTAGACCAGCTTATAACTTTGTAAAAATTGACAATTTTGACGTTAGCCTATGAATTGTTTCTTCGCCGGAAATGACGTAATAACGTGACGTCAGTTACATCTCGCGAAATTCTAGGAGGAAATATGTCCTTCAAGGACATAAATCCCTCCAGAATCGCGGTAAATCGCTGGGTAGCATGTAATATACTTTATTGTTTGCCCTAGTTTCTCGACCAATGATGCTTTTGCCCATATTTATTAATTTAATCATTAAATGTTGCACTACTTGCAAAACTATATTTATAATCGAAGATTGACGGGATTTCCTGTGACGTGCATCATGTCACCGCGTGTACATAGTCGATTCGTGCGCTAGCGCTCGCTATGAAATTAATTTATTAAATATTTAGTATGTGCCCTTTCTTCAAACAGTTAACCCAACACACACGGAATAAACAGGACTTGTCCCGGTACTTTATGAACATACCTCGTACATAGAATATATCTAATATAGACTATTTAATGTATACGTAATAGTTATAGTTCACATATTGAAGCTTAATAAATTAGTTTATTCAAAATTCAATATGCGAACTATAACTTATTTGTTGTTTACCCAGCTCAGTCGCGAAGCTCCGCCCATAAACATGATTTCGAATCGCTATACTAGTATGTGCTGGGCGTGTCACGCAGTGGGCATGTAGATGGGCGGTAATATGCTTTGCGGCTCGTGAACTGATAACAACAACCTGAAGGCGTAAACTCAATTCTAAACATAGCGCTGAACATTTAATGATTAATTTAATAGATATTGCCGAAAGCGTCGCAATATGCGAGTAATTGAGATGAAATGATGTTCTTTCATTGGTCGAGAAACGAGGGTAAACAATAAGTGAAATATGTGGAACACAATTCTGTCCAGCCTGAGCGATTGGCTTAGAAAGTAGGGCGAACTATAATACCAGTTAAATGGTTGAAGTATTTCGATATTATGTTACAGGTGCCTTCCTGCTGGGTGGAGATATTATCCTGAAGGTACAAGCGCTAGTGGTATTCTACGTGACCACTTCTATTGACTTAACCATTGGGTGGAGTATGGAAGTCAGCTATTGGCAGTTTCAAAACGAGGCAGATTCTGTATGCACAAGATGGCGAATCATTGGCGAATACATCCCGTGGTGGACGATATCTTCAGTTACCCTGACAATGCAGGTTGCTTATATGTGGTACTTATACAAGAGATGCTACCCCGTTTTGGCGGCACGAGACAGCTATGCGCTACAAGATACGCAGACTGTGCTGTGTTTTGTGCAATGCGTTCTTAATGTGTCATATGTGTTGCACGCGACCGGAATTGCCGGCTATTATACAGCGATGCTGTACTACTGGACATCAAAGTGTATTGTGCGTCTGTATGTTTGTACCCATAAGACCCACTTGACCAGTGACAGCCACATATCAGTCTGCGACTAGGATTTTTGCAGTCGGAGCCGTAAAACACAACTGGTCGTACAACTCCACGGTCAATTGGACGACTTCGGAAAAATCAAATATATCAAGCAGCCCAGCAAGTGGTTCTCCCGCGATAATGCATCAGCATTCGCAGTGTTGTATTTCACGATGTGTGTTGTCTGTGATGCTGTGGCTGCTTGGAGTGTCCCTAACATATTGTACCTGACGTCACTTATTGGTGGGTGGTGTACCAGTCCGGTGATTGTCATTGGCCTAGCGTATATGGCTGCATTAATATGAAACATGGTCTTTAGTTTGTCTCGGTTCTTTGTCACTGGACAATTAGACATCGTAGAGGCGTTTACCGTTAACGTTGGATCAAGGGTAACAACTGGAATGATCTTGTTGTGTGCAGAAGCCGGCATCCTATCTGCGGGCGAACACAAACGAATTGGAAACATGAGAAGCATATTATTTTTAGCGGCTTATCTAATTCTGTGTCAGGTTTGGGACTTGACTGAAAGCCATTTTCATGTAGTCGTTAACAGTGGCCAAAATATACTTCATACAGCTTATCTCAGAGTGATCACCTTCAGTTTGATAATAGTGACAGTTCCAACTGTCGTCACGTGGCATGTATCCAACGCGTTGACCATTGATTTCTGGCTGATGTTAAATGCTTCTAGCAATTTCCTTCTAATTTGTCGCGCTACTGTATCACTCGTCGAATTCGGTCTCGTACTGGCTGCCTGGTATGCTGATGCCAGACTTGAACAAATAGAGAAGGCCATTTACTACGCAAGATTGACGAAGACTTTGACGACAGTGGTCTGTACTATTCTGCTCTGCTACTACCGACTTATAGGGTCATTCGTTGACGGTTGGATCGTTGTTCGTGGCCCGATACTTGTCGCTGATGCGCTCATCATCACGTTTGTGCTAATACTGAATGAGTGGAAGGAATACAAACGACGCTGGGGACCGCATATATATAAAGTTCCTAGCCACAGGGACTGAGAAGCCTAAAACAGTAAAATGGTTTTACATTTTCATACCAAAGAACAAAACTACTATATAGTTATGCACAAACGCGTATTATTATATTTAAACTTCTAACCACAGAGACTGGGAAAGCTAAAACTCTGATTATATTGCAGGAACCCAACTTTCTATATATATAGTTATAATACACGAAAACGAAGCTATTATACGATAATTCGAGCACAAAAATATTGACACAATTCCCTAACATTTGATTGGCTGGTGGAAAAGTCGCGAGAATACTGGACGAGGCCTTCCGGCCTTCGTCCAGTATTCCCACGACTTTTCCAAGTTTATACCCCGATAAATACGACAAAAAGGCCATTCATTCCTATAATATCACATCTATTCTACCTATATTTGGAATCCAGCAACTTATCATCGTCTGTAATTTATAATAGGTGCATGAAATGCTGTTTATAACAACTCCATACAGTAAAGAACAAAACAAGAACATTTTGGTGGCCATTTTGACTGTTCTGATAATTGTGGAAGGATATTGCATCAGTATCTCCTGTATTTTCCATTTAGTTGTGAGGGAAAGCAATGTATATGTGTTTCAACTTTATGAATGTCTGTATTTGTTCGTAACAGCACACGCCTCGCAGAAACATTTCTGCAGTCATTTTGAAATACATTGCCATTTACGCATGTTATTAAATGTAAGATGTATTCTAAATTGTGACTTAATTATAGCAATTTATCCGGTTAATATCGATCAGACTGAAAGTTAACAGTCCTTAATACAATAATATAATACTGTTCGGGGGCCATCTTGAGTGCAGACAATCAGGATTGATAGACAATAGGCCACGGAATCCGAAAATTATACTAACCAAATATCCCACATGGGAGGGGGGAGGGGGGTTATTGCTGTCTCAAGGTCTACTAATTAGAACATTACTATCTCCTAATTAGGATTTACTATCTCTTAATTATGAGGTAGATGCATTATCTTTTAGCATCGGCACGAAATGGAAATGGACGAGTGGTGACCTCCATAGATCTCGAAGTAAAAAATGACGAGTGGTGACCTCCATGTCACAAAATGGAAGTAGACAGGTGGCGACCTCCGTATTTCGTGAAGTAGAATACGTGATGCCGTGATGCTCGAGGATGATAATGCGGACGACTTACCGGTGTTCATCAGGAGATAGAGGAGACAGGTTTTGATTTAGGAGCTCGTAATTCTGATGGGGACGTCCTTCTTGTGGATCGCTATCAAGATCTGACTGCAGGTGGTAGGTCATAGTAGTGTTTACGATATTTCGCATTTTCTTTAGAGATATCCGCGCTTGATCGTGGGCTCTAGTCAACTTCTTTGTCAGCTTTTCTACGTAGTTGTCTTTGTCGTCATTGTTGTCTGTATTGTTCACCACGGGGGTTCCTAACACATCCTGTAATGGAAGTACCACTTCCCATCATGTTTGGCGATGTATCGGTACTCGCATCAAGGACATCAAGACCTGTTGAAAGTAAACATCCCAATGTCTCTGATCCAGTTGACAATACATTGACAACATTGTTGCGAGCATCTTATTGAAACACCCCAGTCCGCCATTAGCCTGCGGCCTTAGGCTTGTTGTCCTGATGTGCAGATGGTTGCACATTTCGTGGAACATCTTCGATTCGAAATTTCTGCGTTGGTCCGAATGGAATTGTAGAGGGGTTCCGAACTTGGTCACAAAGTTATCAACAAAGACTCCAACAATTGTACTGGTCTCTTGATCAGGGATGGCCACCGCCTCAGTCCACTTGGTGAAGGTATCCACGATGACCAGTATAAACTTGTTTCCTCTAGATGTCAGGGGAAGTGGGCCTAGTATGTCCACGGCCACTTTTTCCATCGGGCCCCCAACCAGACAAGTTCCCAATGGGGATTTGTTCTGGGTCTGAGAAGGCTGCGCAGAGATCGCATTGCTGGCAGTATCTGGTCACTGCCCGTTTCATCGCTGGCCAGCAGAAGGAACGCTTGATTCGTTTAAGTGTTCATTTTGCATCCAGATGGGCTGCAGATGGTATGTCATGGTGGATCCGTATAACACACCCCTGTCCGGCTTCGGAGACGATCAGTTGGAGTACTTCGGAGTCTTCTATCCATCTCTGGTATAGGATTCATGACAACACCTGTAGTCGATCCCAACTTCTCCAAAGTATTTGTAGACATGTGATTTTGATGCGATAGCTGCCCAATCTGGTCGCGAATGTTTCTGCTCAATGTCGACGACGATTGGCCCCTGGTCTGGATTGTCAAGTTGCTATTGTCGGATTTTTACTGGCGTCCAGCCATCGAGTAGTACTAATGCCTGTTTACGAGACTCGTGGTCGTTTGCTCTTGTCGTCGCACAAACTCGCCCTTCTACCCGTCTTAGATCGTCGACCTCATCTATCGGGGTGTTGCCGTCTTCCTGGTAATTTTCTTCATCACCCTGCTACTGTAGCGAACACGCTTTGCAAGGTTTCCGGGAGACGTTCCAAGTTCCTGGAGCCATCAAACCACCTGCCCTGTGGGTCGCTTCAGGTGTCGCATCCAAATTACTGCAGCGTTATCTGTTACGCATCCTTAATGGTAAGATCACTAACGCGTCGACAATCGGTACAAAACCGGGTCGTTCCATCTTTCTTTGTGACAAGGACTATTGGTGATGACCAACTGCAATTCGATGGTTTGATGACCTTGCGTTCCAGCATCTTTTGTTCGATATCCCTTTTCCCAAGGGGTTGTTTCCTGGGTTGCTGTCGGCATGGTGTTAATTTTCCCGTGTTAATATGATGTTGCGCCTGATCTGTCTTCCCAAGATCCTCTTTCGATTATGCGAAGACGTGCTAATATCTAATTAGTAAGCTCGCGAGTTGGTCAGCTTCTGTGTCGGTCAGGTGTTCGATACTCCGCTTCCATATATCTACTAGGTGGTTGGGCAACTCTTTATTCTCTGGTTGGTCGGTACACCCCAAATTCTCATGGTTCAATGCTTCTTCATGTGGCCCCATATCAAAGAACGACTCACACGTGCCAAGTGGGGTAGATAAAACATATCTTGGCTTCGTTTTCTCAAGTATTGATGAGCTGGACTGTGGCTATCCGGTCAGCCGTGTTTATCATTGCTTTTCACAAGGTTTCTTGAATGTGTTTGTAAGCCCACGTTGGATAATTTATCAAAGTTTGGAAGCTCGACGTCTACTATTATACTAGATGTTGGTGGCACGACTGTCGCATTCATCAATACGCCTCGGTTTCACCCCCACCTCCACCCATGATGGAACGTTCGCTTTACTTGTGTCAATGTGTAATATTTTGTAGTATATTCCGCTAGCATACATTAGCAGAAAATCCTGCCCTATCACCCCATCTCGTAAAATATCGCATACAATAATGAACTCGGCATCTAACTCTAGTTCTATATTGGTGTAAGTATGTCCATCTCTTTGCCATTAGCCCCTTTAACTTTATCTTTTATATTAGTCAGTCTCGGACGATCATGTTCTTCAATGGAAACATAGACTCGGTCTGAAAGTAGTGTTGCGCTAGAACCACTGTTTATCAGAAATGTTGAATGTACCCCATTAGATGACAGTCCACATAGAATCCACTGTCCCATTTAGTTATAGTGTCGCCCATATGTCCAATTCGTTCTGAAATATAATTCCAATATGTCCATATGTTCATCCCCCCTTCAGTATGCTCAGCAGGCCATTCTGCATCTGCCGGCCCGTCGCCCAAAATGTAGGTGGAATAAAGTTTTTCGACCCTTTGTTTTTCGCGTCTCTTTATTATTCATAATTATCAAATTTATGGTATATTGGACATTCTCTTAGTAGATGGTCTGTCGAATCGCATGCATATCATAGTTGGTGTCGTCCCTTCCATTGCCCGATGCTTCCCATAGGTGTGTACTGTGGTTTCCCTTGGTACCCCGTTCTCCTATCTCGTGTGGTTTCCAATTTTGCCGTGCGATCCAACACATGCTGCAATTGATTGTCGACGGCCCTCACAGTTGCACGCTTTCTATCGATACTGTCCCCCAGCAAAGCCTCGTAACGCTCAATTATTTGTATCGTATATGAGATGCTTCCACAATCACGGTCAAGACAACGGCATTTCATTTCGACTGGGATTATGTTGTATAGCTGATGAAGAGCTAGAGTCTCTTGTGAATCCGAGCCTATGTTAGGGTATGTCCGTTGTGCCATCAACCTATAGTCATCCCCTAGACAAGCGATGTCCTCCCCCGGTTTCCGCTGCCTGCTCTCGAACTTGGTCAGGTAACGGTTTTGCTACATAGTGTTGCCAAACCGCTTACATACCAGTATCGTCTATGAATTACGCGCCGACGGTGTCAAGCCCAAGTAGTAGGATCCTGCGTGACCTTTCAAGCAGAAAGCGAGCCTCAGTAATTTATCGCGGTCTGCCCACCGACCTAGTTCCGCACAATTCTGGAAATGCGAAATATATTCATCCCAATCATCGGTACCATCAAATGATTCAGGTTTTATCTGTAAGTGGGGTTGAGACGGTCGGTAATTATAATATGGCTCTCTTTTGCCGAGACTGTCGTCGTATCTATATTCGAAGGTGATATGTTACCTGAGCCGTCCGGGTGGCGACCTATACCGCATCGGACTTATAGAGTTGTTGCGGTTTCCATTAAGCTCCTCGTTGAAGTCGGACCAATAGCGATATTGCCTGCGGTGTCTGTGACTGTATTCCATGTCGTGTCTGATATCATCACTGTGGGACCTCCTTCGTCGACCGCCATCTGCAGGCACTGGAAGAATGCGGCATTCACCGTCATCATCAGAGTCATCAGCACTGTCACGAAGTATTTCGTCTTTCGGCGGTGGCTGTAATGTGTCATCGTTATCACCTCGTTCGTTGTCTTTATTCATGTTGAATTCCACATCGGGGTCGTAATTAGATTCCGCCATATCTGTTACTTTTAATGTAAATGTGTCGTCTTTACTTTAATCAAGTTTCAGGGATAATGTAACAAATAAAGTAACTATTTAAAATAACTATTATTTTATTTACAATATTTTACCACCACATATCAGGATTGTTTTGTTTTTTTTGTTATTAAATGGTTTATTTCCACTTTTAAATACAACATGTACATTTCATAAAGTTTACAAGAGAATATAGCTAAATGAAATACAATGATTACATACTATATTAACAAGTGAAATGTATGGGAGAGTAAAGTAGTTAAGATATACAGAGCATAAAAAAGAAGGAAGAAGGTAAGGGTTTCTTTCTCTGTGTTCACACCTGCTGGACCTGTGTATTTTTAATATAGAGATATGTTGTGCTTGATTTTTCTTGCGGTGCCTATAAGAACTTTATATATTAAACCTGCCCCACTTAATAATACGCTGTTCTCTTTTGTCTTTCATTGTCGCTATTTCTTCATCTATATGTATTCTATTTTTCAAGTAACTTACAAAAGATTCGAAAGTAATATCATGCTTTTCATATTTACATTTGAAAATATAGTATTTTGCTAACAAAATTATAAAATTAAATTGTTTTACCATCAGTGCCTTATTTGTTATTCCTAGAGAAATACTTTGTTTTGTTTTGATGCTTTAAATTGGAATTATTCCAAAGTATTTCTTTTGATACTGTATCATTTCTGGAGGAATAGTTAATATGTGACCAGGATTTTAAAACATTATTTAAAAACTTATTTTCTTCCGCTATATGTTTTACATCTTCTGCTTTTATGTTACATTCAAAGAGCAAAAATCCACCATATCTTTCAATTTTTTTTTCATAAAGTTGTTTCCATTTGCCTCTGTTTGATGTGTCACATATTCGTTTTACCCATGATGCTCTTATTGATGTTATAAAACTATCTATATCTAACATTTTTAATTCCCCTTTTTCGTAGGATTGGATGATTATGTTTCTTTTAATTTTATCAGGCTTACTGTCCTATAAAAAATCGAATAATTTTTTTTTAATTCTTTAGATCATGTTGTCTGGAGGGTCGTGTAAAACTGTTAATGGATATATTAATTTTGGAGCAGCAAACGTTTTAATAACTGTAATTTTTCAAAGTAAACTTAAGTTTCTATGTTTCCACTTATCAAGACACTGTTCAAACTCTACTATTTTAGGATGGATGTTATATTCGTGGATATCTGTATTATTATTTAAGAACGTAATTCCTAACGTTTTTGCACTAAGAGAAGTCCAAATGAATTTCTTATCAGGACAGAAAATCAGATCTACATTTGTTAAGGCACCAACGCACATTACAGTGGATTTTTTTTTGTGTTAAGGTTGAGACCAGATATATTACTAAATTCATCTATTATGTATATTAACTTTTCAAATGATGTTCTTGTACCATCTGTCACAAAAGTTGCATCATCGGCAAACATTGTGTTTTTAATTTCTATGTCATAAATTGTTACCCCTACTATATCTTTTTCATTTATAATTGCTTTGGATAGTATTTCAATGGCGATAATAAAAAGGTAAGGTGATAAAGGACAGCCTTGACGTACGCCTCTATTTATTGAAAAGAAATCCGATAAGTAGCCATTGTTTGTAACACAGCTTTTTGCATCAGAGTAAAAAAGCTTAATCCAATTTAGAATGTCGTTGCCAAAATTTAAATGTTTCATAACTTTCAAGAGGTAAGAATGTTCAACAGTATCAAATGCCTTTGCAAAATCTGCGAAGAAAAATAAACCCGGTAATTCATTTTCATTCAAATGGTCTATTAATTCGCATAGAGTTCTAATATTTTCTCCGATGTACCTTCCCTTAAGAAATCCGGTTTGTGAATCATCTATTATATTTGGTAAAACCTTTTTAATTCTGTTTGCTATGGCCTTTGATGCAATTTTGTAATCCACATTAAGTAATGATATAGGTCTCCAATTCGTAAGTATAGACAAATCGCTATCCTTTGTTGGTATTAATGTTATTATACCCTGTTTTTGCAATTCACTTAGTGATTCATTTACTAATGAAAATTTAAAAGAATCCATATAATATCTTTTTATGTCATTCCAAAATATTTTATAAAATTCCACAGTCAGACCATCTTAGCCTGGGCTCTTATTGTTTTTAATTTCCTTTAAAGAGTTACTGCATTCGCATTCTGAAAGGCTGCCTTCGCATAATTCTTTATTTTCTTCGGATAATCTGTTTACTCCATTATCATTTGAAAAAAAATTGTGATTTGTATTTTCAGCTTCTTTTTTTCGTATATATTTTTTTATAATATTCTTTTTCTTCATTTAATATTTCACCATTTACCGTTAATCTAGTTATTGTTTTATTTTCAGACCGTGTCCGTTCTAAATTTGCAAAGTATTTTGTATTTTTTCCCCACCCTCAATCCATTCGGCTTTTGATCTTAACATAATTCCTCTAACTTCATGTTCATATAAATACTGTAACATATATTTTTTGGTGTTTAATTCTATTAAAATATCTTCTGATATTTTTTTGGAGCAGTCTGCTTCTAATTTATCTATTTCCTCTATTAATTTATTTTCCATTTTAAAATCTTTTTTCTTTTCAGTAGACGCAAATTTTATCGTTTCATTTCTTATTGTGCCTTTAATTATCTCCCAATGTGTATTTGGATTAGCATGCTGGTTGATTTCGGCAATGGTAGAAATACTTCGTCTAATTAGTTGTTGGTATTATGTTTTTAAAAGTAGACTAGTATTTAACTTAAAATATCCCGGACCCCTTTCATTAGATTGAGTATGTAAACAAAAATATACTAAAGAATGGTCAGACTGAAACCCTGTAGTAATTTTACTTTTTATTACTCTGTTAATTACATTTTCAGATATTAGAAAATAGTCTAAACGACAGAATATTGGTGGTTTATTATTTGAATGCCATGTGAATTTCCTTGTATTAGGATTAAGAATTCTCCAGATATCATGTAGTTCATATGTATTAATTATTGACTATAGTTTCTCTCTTGTATTCTTATTTGTGTCTCTTATGCCATTTTTCTTGTCTAAATCTGGATCTAAAATTATATTAAAATCGCCCCCTATTATTAAAGTATCTACTTCCACTGTTTCTATATATGTATCGAAATCTTGGTAAAATCTTAGACTGTTTTCGTTTGGACCATATATATTGATTAATGTATAATCTTTTTCAGAAATGCATATTTTAAGAGATTGAATTCTACCAGTCATGACCTGTTCATAATGTTTCATTCTATAATCAAGCCCCGGTTTTATTAAAATACATACATGTATACCTTCTGTATTGCTATATTCCCCACTAAAATATCCATCACCACCCCATTCCTTTTCCCACTGGTCTTTATCACTTGTTGTGAAATGCGCTTCTTGTATGAAACATATATCGTAATCATTGTCTTTTATCCATTGAAAAAGGTGTAGCCGTTTGTGTTTTGATCCATACCCTTAACATTAAAGCTTCCTAGTTTTAATTCCGTAAAGTAGTATTAGAAATCTGATCTATCTAAAGCAAGCACAATACATATTCGTCGCCGGTCCACGATGTTGAGTCCACCAAATGTGAACAGAAAGAAAGAAATGATAGAAGTAAGTGAAAGTTGTATCAACGATAACATGTGAAGACAATAATGACATGTAAACAAAAGAACGAGGGTCACCAACTCAGAAATTGTGTAATATAAACAAATGGGCACCTGTTGACAAAATGTATCTTACTATTCATGCTATCAGCATACCCCCAGATCAGTTTACACATCCGCGCTGTCCGGTCAGGGCCTACCTTGATCGCCATTCCATCAGTTGAGAGCTCATACTACCAGCCGTTAACATCATGATTATATTCTGGTAATTTAATTCTATTCTCACTGCATAGCCTAACTGTGCAAAATGATTTAATAATTATTGCTAAAATAAGGTCCATTTTGTCACCCGGCGGCCCATGTATATTCGCACGTTACAATTTACAGTAGTGTGTATGTCTGCTTCCTCTATAACAGAACTAATTTTGAATTAGCATAGCAGTCAGTGATATCATAACATAATCTCAAATCGGCTGCACAACGTGTATATGGGCCACCTACTGAGAAAAACGCACCCTACGACGTGTGCGACCAGCGTAGCCCCAGACCAGTCTGTGCATATGCGCAGTCTGATCAGGGCCTATGTTGTTCGCCATTCTGTCACTGAAAATAATCTTGATGTCGTCAGTAAAACTATTAGACCATAACCATACTGTGCAAGATGATCATGATACACAATTGTTGTAATGTTGTACGCTTCCTTTCCTCAGCTGGCGGCCCACACACAGACGAAAGTATGCTCATGAAAAGATTTTGCTGCCATAGTATTCACATAATTAAACTGTAATTTTTATACATGAGATACTTAAACCAATCTGTACATATGTGTCGCGCCACGATAAAAAAAGTGTTGAATTCCGCGGCCAGCGTAGCCCCAGATGAGCATGCGCATTCGCTCCGCCCGATCAGAACCTACGCTGTTCGCTATCAGGATTGTTGTTGCTCCAAGGGTAGGTTCGTATCGCTAGACATCAGCTAGGAAAACTGATATCGGCTTCTCTGACACCAAATGTAACGGACCTGCAGTCTGTTTTTGTCAGGATGATTATCTAGTTATCGGGTTTGGTAGCTCTGCACCAACAAGAATGTACACTATGAACTAAATATTGGCTGAGAATAGAATACGAGAGCGAATGTCAATTCGACAAGTTTAATAAAGCTTAACTAACATGTAACAACAAAGTATTCTTTACAGAGTAAAATTATGTACAGCGGTTATTTTGTCAGGATATCTATAGATATCTTGTCGATGCCTATAAATGAAAGCGGAGCAAGGCCAATCAGGTTCGCGCACACGTCTCAACTACAACGGATCGCGATGGTAATTGGATGGTATATGTGGTGGGATCTAACCCTAGTGAAACGATAATTAATTTAACATGGAAAGTAACGATACTACGCAATGCCTTATTATCTTGTGAAAGTGATTCAGGCACTGAAACATAAGGAATTTGCGTGTAGGCACTCCACTAATTCATAAAATATAGTAGTTTGATGTATTGCCGTTTGTGTATTAGCCACTACGCTAATATAAAGAACGTTGCTAAAACATCAGGGGTTTAAGCACTCCAACTAGATTCAGTCCTGTTTTGTGTATTAGACACTCTACTGAGCGTTCAGTGTTAACGTAACACAATGTGGATCAACCGTGTCTTTGGTAATAATTAATACGATCAGTGGGTAATCTTGCATATCTATATTTGACATTTACAATGAGTTTAATAGAAGTAGGTAGGTGCAAAAGTAACAGTATTGGCTCGAATAAAGCTGGTTATTGGTTTTGTCGGGCGGGTATTGGTTTTTCAAAAAGTAGTGCCTATGTAACTATGTAGTAACCACGATTAGATGCTGTAAACTGGCCGTGCGCCGTTATTTTATAGACATCTCAGTGTACCACGTGATGGCTATTCACCAATGAAAACACTGGACATTTGGATGATTTCCTACGGTTTGCTCATAAAATAGTTAATAGTATTCTAACAAGAAAGTCCGGTCGGTCGGACTTTCGCTCCTTTTACTCCGTTTCTGTCAAAGTGTCAGAAGCAGGAAAGAGGAAGAAACCGGAGTTTCTCATGAAAGAGGAAAATAGGGAAATATCCAGTATTCAGACGGCAAATTTCAGAAAATGACCGTCAACCAATCAGTTGACTCGAAAGCTAACATACCTCCAGTGACTCGGCGAAGAAAATCGGGTTTTGTATATTGTGTTTTGTGTATTTAAACTAGGAACTTATTTAACTTTGAACTCCTTTTTCTCAGTTCCAAAATGTGAGTCAAAATCTAAAAAGAGGAGTACACCGTAGTTCGCCGTATTTAAGTAAAACCAAATATAATATCACAAAATGGGATTTCGCACTTGCAAAACCAGCGAGAAGTTTGCCTAGCTTTCGAGACTAATTGACTAATCTCCGTTATTCAGTCATTCGCTCCTTTTATAAAGATACCAGTATTAAAGGACTGTAGTTCAAAAATGATAGCGAGATGGAGTTTGTAACAACAGACACACTGGAATAAAACGAGGGATTGAAAGACGCGGATTGATTTTACATTCAACACTATGAATGCCTATTAAGCACTACACTACATACACGTGAAAAACAACTGTTAATCCTAATAAAACATTATTCCGAGGGAGAAAAATCGGAAGTTAACCAATATTCGTGTGTTATACTTGGTAGATCTCACAGCTTCCGATAATGTGTCGATACACCGGGCGCACCAGTTATGAGGTCAAATTCACGGAAGTGAAAGTTTAGAAAAATATCTTGAAAGAAAATCAGTGAGTTTTAGCCAAATATCAGCTACATGTACAGTATATAAATACTTCAGTTACGCTCGGATGTGCTAAATTCAGACTGAATATCGCATTATGCGGTGCAGAATATGTCATTTCCACATTGTGGCAGAAATGAACACATGCCAAACAGACAACAATAGTGGGAATCTCAACCTCCAAGTAACCTCTGCAACTAATCAACATGTGCCGGTAAGCTTGGTTAAATATTCAATATGTTCTCATGACATAGTACATTACAGTTTGCTGTGTTTAAAGATGAGTGGGGTAACAAGTCGCAAATGGCACATGGTCACAATCTCTGATCCTTACAATATGTACCACCAATTATCTTGCTGCCATGGTCAGCTCTGGAGTCACATTGTTTTGATAAGCGAATTCCGATCTGTAGGTTAGAACACACCAAATAGTTGTACTATATAACTTTACCGAATCCCCCAACCATGGCCAGTCTCTCATACGTTCAATACATGTATTCGTATGAATGATGTGGGACCTTATTTTACATAACCTGCAACCAGTCTGAACTGGGTATGCATGCATTAAGCAATAGATTCACTTAGTACTCCTAAGAAAGTAAAAAATCAACCTCGTCATGTTACCCAATATTGTTTATGATTATTTGGCCACAGAAACTCTGCTTGCAAGAGGAGGCCGTTTCACTAAAGTTCGTACGACTAAAATGTTCGTAAGTGCAACTTTATGATCCTCTGGAAATTTTAATTGATGTATTTACATTTATTTAGCATACTGCAGCCTATGCTCAATACATTTAAATCCAATAATTATTTAGAAGAAATCATTGTTAATGTGAAATTTACAGACTATCATAAGTTTGCACTTGCGAACATTTTAGTCGTACGAACTTTAGTGAAACGACCCCCATGTTCATTGTTTTCTTGTAAGTGCTACACATATGATGAAAATGCTAAAACACTCTAAAACATATTTCTCAAGTGGAATTGGTAGTGATCAAGACTGTATTTGGAAACCAATGTAGTGTTGAAATGGCTTAAAAACATTTGCAGAACAAGAAAACACAACATACATTATCAAGGTGCATGATCACATGGTTACAACAACAACAACAACACGTGATGACACTTCCAGAAGCCATCGGATTCAACGTATTCTTTTATTTTGCCCTTATTATGTAACTGATTTTGATGAAATATTGCGTATCAATCACGTCTTGTTAAGCTGCATTTGGTGGTCTCAGTACTGTGGCCAAAACTTCTGTCGTTTCTGCGAAGAATCGATTTTCGTGTTTACCGACACGGAAATCGATTCTTCGCAAAAAAACACATAAGTATGTGCCGAACTCCCGAGACCACCAAATGCAGCTCATGAAGACGCATGTGCTGCGACATATTTCATCAGACTCCGGTGCCTATTAGGGAAAATATCAAATAATATGTACTTTGGAGTGGGCACGCTTTCAACACTTTGACCCATTGTTGTTGTTGTTGTAACCACGTGATCATGCACCTTGATTATTGTACTCATACAGTCTGATTTCGTGACATTTATCCCTTCAAATTTGCACACAATATTAAACATCGAATGAGTGGTTTGAAATTGTAGATTTATAATTGCATCCACTCCTCACATAATTAAACAAGAGTCCCAAGTGGGCCTGTATCGCTCACCTGAAATTATTATCCCATTATAAAGTAAACCAGAAACGGCACTATCTGTCGATTATATATACCAAGTTCCGTAAAAATCCATCTGCAAGTTCATGAAGTGATTTGATAATTGTTCACGTTGTCTCAAAATATGTACAGTCCATTGCTGGGAAACGGATCACCGGGAAAAACCGGTCAGTTTTGCATATCAAGCCCCGAAAGGGAAAACATAAGCAATGTATAAAACATATAATACCATTAATTGTAAGATATACCACCTCTGAAGGCGATTGACCTAATATTTTGAAAGTAAGCGTCTTACTAAAACTGATTTTATGGACATTTATACCTTTCGGCGGCCACCTTGGATAACGTAATGATCCGATTTCGACAAAAGAAATGCTCTAGAGTGATCATATCCTCGATACTTACTATGCGATATATGACAGTACCACAGTTGGTTAAATGTGATAATTGACTCGTACTAGGTGCCCCAGGCCCGCACTTTCCTTATTCCGGGTTCAAAATGTTAGCATCTCTAAAGGAAAATTGACTATAGGTCATTCCTGCCAAGCTTCGTCGATATCGGTCTGGCAGTTCGTGACATTTTCTAAAACATTCACCTAATTTTCAATGGCGGCCATCTTGGATTGTGACAACCTCAATTTTACCAAATATGAAAAGGCTTCACCCATGGACCATTAGTGTTAAGTTTGACCAGCATCGGCCAAACGGTTGAAGGGAAGAAATCATTTTAACAAATCTGAAAGAACATTGACTATCGATAATTTCTGCCAAGTTTCCTCGAAAGAAGCTGGCCTAATTTTCTATATTGGATTATGCAGCGACCTCCATTTGTAAATTTTACAAATATTAAAATGGTTCACTCACGGACCATAACTCTGAAGTTTGACAAGCATCAGCATCACGAGAAGAAGACGTTTGAATTCTATAATAAAAGGATGACTTTTCGGCGGCCATCTTGGATGACGTAATCATCCAATTTCGACAAATCAAATGCTACAGAGTGAGTGTCTCCTCGATACCTTCGATTTGATATATGACCGGACTATATTTGGTCAAATGTGAAATTTTACCCTTACTTGACCCCTCGGCACCGCCCATTTTTTATCCCGGTGTCATCATTTTAACAAATCTGAAAGAGCATTGGCTATCGATCGTTTCTGCCAAGGTTCAGTGAAATCGGTCTGGCATTCTGGAAGGCGATTTTTTAAATAATATTTGACATAATATTAATTGTCTATGGCGGCTATGTTTGATTAGGCGACAACCTCAATTTTAACAAATATAAAAATGATTCACCCACGGACCATAACTGTGAAATTAGACCAGCATCGGCAAAAAGGTTTACGAGAAGAATACATTTGAGCTCTATTATAAAAGGATGAACTTTCGACCTTTCAGCGGCCATCTTGAATGTTGTAATCATCGGATTTAGATAAAACAAAATTGACACCCCACAGGCCCGCTCATTTTTGATCCCGTCATACTTTTAAAAAGTCAGAAAGAGCATTGACTGACTATCGATTGTTCCTGCTAAGTTTCGTCGTAATCGGTCTGGCGGTCCGTGAGAAGAATTTTTTTTTAAGAATTTAACCTACCTTTCTAAGGCGGCAATCTTGGATATGCGACGATGTCCAAATCTAAAAAGGAGTAACACATAGACCATGCGCGTGACGATTGGTCAGCATCGGTCCAGCTGTTCAGTAGAAGAAGAAGATGTCGGAGTGCGGTAACAATAGCTTACTTAAGCCTTCAGCTCAGGTGAGCTAATAAGCAAATTGAAGGTTAAAAACGTAAAACATTCGACATAAAAAGTGTCAAAATATCCGAAGCTTTACTTGTTCGTAACGCCATGACGTTCACATACCTGATATAAGCTATATAACAAAATATTATTATCATATTCTTGTTCATAAAAGGCTATGCTTTAAGATGGTATATTGTTAGCCCTAATGCACCTTAAGTACAAACGCATAATTATGGTTTGTCTCCTTTATTGTCGGATGCAAAGCTGTACCATATATACATGTATTGTATTTTCAAAGTGTCTGCGGCTGGAGAAACAGGGAGTATGATTTTCGCGACCAGTGCAGATCCAGTACAGCCTGTGCATCCGCACAGTCAGATCAGGATCTGCACTGTTCGCCATTCCATCAATGAAACACATTATGTTTTTCAATGGTTGTTGACGTGTTTATTATCACGTCATAGCGTTATGACGTCGTTTTAACTTTGATGACGTCAGCAATGTGCGACGTGCATTTTGGCGTTGTCAGGGTTGAATGGTGATGGCATTGAAGATTACTTTGATAAAAATTTGTAAACGATCCATTGAACTGGCATTAGCGTCCAATTCTTGGGTGAAAACTTTGCTTTTAACCCATTTGTTGCTATGGCAAACCCCGTTGGACGTATCAAAAGTCGCATACATTCAGAGAATAAAAAGTTGAGTCTTCCGGGTCAGATAAATATTTTAAGATTCGCCAATATGTTATATAAAGGGGCGAGGAAAAGTATCCATCATATGCACTGGTGTGGGACTAAGAGTATTCCATATATACTCCGGTGTATGACAAGGATATTCCACCCGAGTGGTCAGAATAGTGTCAGAAACGTGGCTTTGCCGAGTTTCTGACGACATATTCTGACCACGAGGGTGGAATATCCTTAGTCACACACCGAGTATATCTGGAATACTTTTTCTCGCATACCTACTAAGTCCAGAATCATGTTTGGCCATAGTACGCCATCAACGAACCACCATAGTATAATACTAACTTTTTTTCTTTATATGCTATCTCCAATACAACCACTCAATCGCATTACCCGTATCAACAAATGGGTGTAAACAAAGTTTACACCAACAAATTAGAGTCTCCTACATTGGATGGAAACATTTAACACATAACGGCCCAATAAAAATACGGTCTGAAGACGCCCATGACAGCATGTGTAAACCCAATTACTACATACACAAACTAAATAGGACGTAGTACGAGACAAACTCATATAAATATTGAAAATAGACCATATATCCTCGATTAAAATTTGTACAATAATGTTTACAGAATCATTTTATGTTTTTATTTTGAGTATTTATTTCAATTCGGAGACGCTGTCTTCATTTACGCAAATATCAGTCGCCAAAATTTTCACTCCGACGGACATTTGTCATTTCAACACGTTGCCGTTTTCAAGAAATTCTTGCTCACTGGATTATTAAACAAATATTCAAATCACTATCAAATGTCACTATGCATATGTTTGGGGAAGAATCAACAACAAACGAGGTAAATATTTTGCTGTCAATTACATGTGTTTGTTTTTTAATAATAATCATGTATTCAGTATTCTGCCAACTTGAGTTATAGACGCCCCTTACACAACTCGTCCCACAAATTTACGCAAATTTGATAAAACTGGATAAAACATGAAATAAATAATAGCCTACATAACATAGCCGTGTGAGACAGAAAAATCCCACATGGGCGTGGCTTCGGAAATAACATTGAAACGGACTCTGGGTATGCGAGAATAAGAGTATTCCATATATACTCCGGTGTGTGACAAGGATATTCCACCCGAGTGGTCAGAATATGTTGTCAGAAACGAGGCTTTGCCGAGTTTCTGACGACATATTCTGACCACGAGGGTGAAATATCCTTAGTAACACACCGGAGTATATCTGGAATACTTTTTCTCGCATACCTACTAAGTCCAGAATCATGTTTAGCCATAGTACGCCATCAACGAACCACCATAGTATAATACTTACATTTTTTTCTTTATATGCTATCTCCAATACAACCACTCAATCGCATTACCCGTATCAACAAATTGGTGTAAACAAAAGTTTACACCAACAAATTAGAGTCTCCTACATTGGATCGAAACATTTAACACATAACGGCCCAATGATAATACGGTCTGAAGACGCCCATGACATCATGTGTAAACCCAATTACTACATACACAAAATAAATAGGACGTAGTACGAGACAAACTCATATAAATATTGAAAATAGACCATATATCCTCGATTCAAATTTGTACAATAATGTTTACAGAATCATTTTATGTTTTTATTTTGAGTATTTATTGCAATTCCGAGACGCTGTCTTCAATTACGCAAATATCATCCGCCGAAAGTTTCACTCCGACGGACATTTGTCATTTCAACACGTTGCCGTTTTCAAGAAATTCTTGATCACTGGATTATTAAACAAATATTCCAATCACTATCAACTGTCACTATACATATGTTTTGGGGAAGAATCAACAACATACGAGGTAAATAGTTTGCTGTCAATTACATGTGTTTTTTTTTTAATAATAATAATGTTCGGCCAACTGATTTACAGACGCCCCTTACACAACTCGTCCCACAAATTTACGCAAATTTGATAAAACTGGATAACACCTGAAATAAATAATAGCCTACATAACAAATCCAGAGCGACGTTGTTGACATTGTTGTCTACTGACAGTACTGTGTAGAGAGCGTGTGTTTGTAAACAATGCAGACGACATTTGGAAGCCAATACACAAAAAGTAGTTCCGGCAGTGTGTGACATGTCAACCGTGTGAGATAGCCGTGTGAGACAGAAAAAATCCCACATGGGCGTGGCTTCGGAAATAACATTGAAATGGACTCTGGGTATGCGAGAAAAGGATATTCCACCCTCGTGGCCAGAAAATGTCGTCAGAAACTCGGCAAGCCTCGTTTCTGACAACATTTTCTGGCCACTCGGGAGGAATTCTGGCCATGAGGGTAGAATATCCTTTTCTCGCATACCCAGAGTCCATTTCAATGGTATTTCCGAAGCCATGCCCATGTGGGATTTTTCTGTCTCAGACGGCTGTCTCACACGGCTGACCTGTCACTCACTGCCGGAACTACTTTTTGTGTATTGGCTTCCAAACGTCGTCTGCATTGTTTACAAACACACGCTCTCTACACAGTACTGTCAGTAGACAACAATTTCAACAACGTCGCGATTTGGCGATTTCGAAGTCGAAGAATTTGTGGAGAAGAGTGAAAACAGGTCCACCTTGAGGAAGACTCTTGGTCACATTAAACTTTTTGAAGAGTACTTGTTGTCCAAAGGAGAAAATAGACAACTCTGGTTCATCCCGCTGCAATAACTTGACACGCTCCTCGCCTCTTTCTTCGTCAATGTGCGAACGAAAGATGGAAATGAGTACCAGCCGACATCAATCCGTGGTGAGTTCTTTCGTCCCAATCACTTCCCAGATTATCCACCTAACATATAGAAATTCATCAGCTTATGGACTCTGGCCCGTAGCCAGACCTGTTTGAAGGGGGGGGGGGGGGGGGGGGTCGTTTCGAAGGCTCAAGGGGTCTGAAGTATCTACCTGTTTGAAGGGGGTGGGGGGTCGTTTCGAAGGCAACTAAGGGGTCTGAAAAAGTGGACATCAAGGCTAAAAAAGTGAACCTCGAGGCTGGGCGGGGGGGGGGGGGAGGGGGGGGGGGGGGGGGGGGGGGGGGGGGGGGGGGGGTCGTCAGACCACTCCGCCACTGGCTACGGGCCTGTGGACTAAATATGCTACCAAAAAAAGGCTCAAATGCATTATATTATAAGAATGAACCACTCATCTTTGTTATTTTTCCATGAAAGTTTGCTTCATCCACAAATTGATGAACAGTGCAGACCCTGATCCAGACAGCGTGTCTCATATGAGCTAGCGCACAGGACAGAGGATCTTGCATGAGTGATGATGTAATATGGTATTTATTGAACAAGTTTAGTCTACTGATTTCATAAGGAACGAGGCTTTGCCGAGTTGCTTACCAAAACATTAAACAAGTTTACTAAATACCATATTAAAGGTACATGCCCACTCAGTAGGCACAACATTTTGTTTATATCAGAGACATAATCTGGAACATTTTCTAGCAAAATAAACATTCATTCCCATTACCCCACGTATTGATTGGCATTATTATTCATTTTATATCAGACGTCAATTTACATACAGGTATTAGTGGCGATAACCGTGTTTCCTTAAAATGTTAACGGACATTGCTATTTATTTTTCCTGTATTTATTTTTTGATGTGCAATGATCATACTTTATAATCTTTCGAAAATGTTATTTTTTCAAGCGACACATTTAATTAGTATAAATAATTAAAACATATCATGCCTCATTTGAAAATAGCCTTATAGCACCGCGCGTCACTGTCAGTAAAATAACTATTACTAAATGATTGAATCTGTATAGCGGGCATTCGTAATTTTTATAACTGGTGGAATAGTGACACAATTATACACTTGTTTAATTCCTATAAAGAAAAGTTTGTGCCTACTGATTGGGCATGTACCTTTAAACATGTTAAACCGCCACAAATGTTAAGAAATTCTATTTACGGCTTTCATGTATGCTGGGTAGCATTGAACGCCATCTAAGGCGGCATAACTACGGAACATCCGTGATCACAAGTTTTCCAAAAGCCAAGGAGGCCATGGTAGCCAAACAAAAACAGCTGAAGACATTGGATAAAGGCAGCAAGCCTCATACAGCAGCAGCACTGACCGGCAGCGATGTAGACCGCCTGTACGAGTGCCACCAGCTGGCACCCGAAACACCAGCAAGTGCATTGAACACTGTTTGGTTTAACAACACGATGCACTTCGGCATGCGTGCAGCCAGTGAACATCGAGCCATGCTGTGGGGCGACGCCAAATTGAAACACGACTCGGAACTAGACACAGATTTCGTAGAGTTCCATGAAAGAGCCACGAAAACACGTACTGGGGAAGACATTCGTGACAACAGAGCTTGTCCACCAAGGATGTATGCAACACCCGAAAATGTTGAACGCTGCCCGGTTGCAGGTTATAAGTTTTACGCAGCACGACGGCCAGCGGATTATTCCAATGCTAGCGATCCTTTTTATATTTCGCCAGTCACCAATAACACTTCGCCCAATTGGCAGGAACAATGGTACATTCGAGGTCCAGTAGGGATAAAATAAATACTGCGGATTAATGAAAGGTATGGCGCAGAAAGCTGGTATCGGCAGTGATAAGATGATAAGCAACACTAGCGTTCGGAAAACATTGGTGCAGAGAATGACAGACTGCAATGTGCCTGACAATTTGCAGGTTTACGTGACTGGTCATAAGAGGGCCGAATCATTAAACAACTACAGACAGCTGGCAAATAGACACAATCAACAAATTAGTAGCCTCCTAACATCAAACTCCGCCATCGCAACATGTTCCCGTGACAGTGGATTTTCCACAGCAGCAATGCCAGTGTCAACCGCCACAGATCCATATCCAGTTCCGTTCATCGCCCCACCTACTGCCATTGTCAATGAGTCGGAGACTAGGGCTCAGGTCGTGGCCACCCAGTCTGAGACTCGGACTCAGAACCTTGCCACAGAGTCTGAGGCTCGGACTCAGTTCGCGAGTCAGTCAAAGAACACAGTCTCCTCCCTTGGGAACCATCCATCAGAAACATTGTTTCTGATGAGTACAATCCATGGTAATGTAACTGTAAACTTTAATAAAAATGATTGTCATGACACATGTTGTGGGGCAAAAAGGCGAAGAATGCATAGGCATTTAATTGAAAGTGACAGCGAGGAGTAAAGTATTTCAGAGCTAAGGTGCGTAATTTGATAAAATTTGGGGGGAATTTTCCTGTTTCTTCATCAAAAATTGCAAATTGGGATTGCTTTAGAATCGTCTCATTGAGACGATTCTAAAGTAAATAACTGTAAACTTGCCATTTTTGGTGAGGAAATTAAAAGATCCCTCTAAATTACGCACCTTAACTGGAGCTCTGTATCTGTTATGTAGGCTATTATTTATTTCATGTTTTCATAAAATTTGCGTAAATTTGTGGGACGAGTTGTGTAAGGGGCGTCTGTAAATCAGTCGGCCGAATACTGAATACATGATTATTATTAAAAAAACACATGTAATTTACAGCAAAATATTTACCTTGTGTGTTATTGATTCTTCCCCAAACATATGTATAGTGACAGTTGATAGTGATTGGAATATTTGTTTAATAATCCAATGTGCAAGAATTTATTGAAAACGGCAACGTGTTGAAATGACAAATGTCCGTCGGAGTGAAACTTTCGGCGGACTGATATTTGCGTAATTGAAGACAGCGTCTCGGAATTGCAATAAATACTCAAAATAAAAACATAAAATGATTCTGTAAACATTATTGTACACATTTGAATCTAGTCTATTTTCAATATTTATATGAGTTTGTCTCGTACTGCGTCCTATTTATTTTGTGTATGTAGTAATTGGGTTTACACATCATGTCATGGGCGTCTTAAGACCGTATTTTCATTGAGCCGTTATGTGTTAAATGTTTCGATCCAATGTAGGAGATCTAATTTGTTGGTGTAAACTTTGTTTATACCCATTTGTTGATACGGGTAATGCGATTGAGTGGTTGTATTGGAGATAGCACATAAAGAAAAAAAGTTAGTATTATACTATGGTGGTTCGTTGATGGCGTACTATGGCTAAGCATGATTCTGGACTTAGTAGGTATGCGAGAAAAAGTATTCCAGATATACTCCGGTGTGTGACTAAGGATATTCCACCCTCGTGGTCAGAATATGTCGTCAGAAACTCGGCAAATCCTCGTTTCTGACGACATATTCTGACCACTCGGGTGGAATATCCTTGTCACACACCGGAGTATATATGGAATACTCTTAGTCCCACACCAGTGTATATGAAGGATACTCTTAGTGTCACTTTCCACCCAAACGTAGGCGAGACAAAGATGGCTGTAATATTGATTCAAGGGAAACAGATCAATGTCAAATGAAAGTCTTATAGAATGCAGGGGAACCGTATTGCTCCATAATGCAATGAACATAATTAAACACGGAATCTGAATTTCCGTTCACTGATTGGTAGCCGGATGTACGAACAATCGCTATATTGTCAGAAATTATGAAAGACTGAGACTAATATATTCCACAAGTATCTGGCAAGATGGTTATTTTCATGACAATCAAATGGAAGTGAGTATTCCGTATAAACACAAACACGATATTTGGGTGCATATTTCCAAGATAAACTCAGCTGTCTCCTGCAAATGTAAATACTTTTATGCAAACATTTATCACCTAGATTAATTGAATATTACTTTCTTGTACAATAGTAATACATGTACATGTATTTTCCAATATACTGGTAACATCTAATGCTATTAAATACTTTCATAATAATATCACTATCGAGTCATGATAACCATTTTCACAAGTCATTTTCAGATAATAGTATTTTTCACAAGTTCATTTCAGACAAATGTCCTTTTCAGAAATAAGCGCTTTTCAGAATAAAACAATCTTATCCAGAAGTCTGTTTTTGGAAAAATGTCCTTTGCTGAAAATAGTCCTTTTCGGAAAAAAAGTCATTTTCAGAAAATATGTCCTCATATATTAGTCATACCGGTAATGCGCATGACCGGGATATGACCACTTGGGGCACTTCCGCTAAGGAAAAACAACGTGATAGCAGTAGATGATTCCAGACAGATCAGCCGCCACTGCATTCTTTCTAATACAATCATTTTAAAATCATTTTCGTATTCTAGTCACTATATTGGTAATGCACATGACCGGGATATGACCAGTAGGGTACTCCCGCTAAAGGAAAAAACATGAAACTGGTACACACATCCTTTCCAGAGGTCATTTTTCGCAAAATGAAAATTGTAGACCAATCCAGGCAGCCTCTGTCCGCCACTGAATTCCGTCTAAAATGAAGAAATAAATACACATTCACCGCGATACTCCTAGTGCACCCGCGTCAGTGCCTGATATAACACATTGTTCTTGTATTTGGAAATACTGCGATACACATACAACCGAATCGCAATTTGCCACACATCAAAATGAGAATATGTTGGCTTCGCACATAGGACACCTATACCGAACTTGAAGCCATTTACGCAGGCAGCTGAAGTGGTAGATGTGCAAACATGGCAACCGCTTCCCCACCGACAAGTCACACAAACATATCGAACAGACGTCGTCAGTTGCTTCAATCTCGAGTGCTGTTGCGTCTGGAATCTGGTCGAAATTCTGAACCACAGTGTACAGTCGTTTGTATACATTCCACTCATTCAGTATTAGCGGAAACGTGATGATAAGCGCGTCAGCGACAAATATCGGGCCACGAACAACGATCCAACCGTCAAAGAATGGCGCTATAAGCCGGTAGTAGAAGAGCAGAATAGTACAGACCACTGTCGCCAAAGTCTTCGTCAGTCTTGCGTAGTAAATGGCCTTCTCTATTTGTTCAAGTCTGGCATCAGCATACCAGGCAGCCGATACGAGACCGAATTCGACGAGTGATACGGTAGCTCGACAGATTAGAAGGAAATTGCTAGAAGCATTTAACATCAGCCAGAAATCAATGGTCAACGCGTTGGATACATGCCACGTGACGACAGTTGGAACTGTCACTATTATCAAACTGAAGGTGATCACTCTGAGATAAGCTGTATGAAGTCTATTTTGGCCACTGTTAACGACTACATGAAAATGGCTTTCAGTCCAGTCCCAAACCTGACACAGAATTAGATATGCCGCTAAAAATAATATGCTTCTCATGTTTTCAATTCGTTTGTGCTCGCCCGCAGATAGGATGCCGGCTTCTGCACAACATATGACAAATACAGTTATTACCTTTGATCCAATGTTAACGGTAAACGCCTCTACGATGTCTAATTGTCCAGTGACAAAGAACCGAGACAAAAAAAAGACCATGTGTGATATTAATGCAGCCATATACGCTAGGCCAACGACAATCGCCAGACTGGTACACCATCCACCAATAAGTGACGTCAGGTATTCTATAGACAATATGTTAGGAACACTCCAAGCAGCCGCAGCATCACAGACAACACACATCGTGAAATACAACACTGCGAATGCTGCTGCAATATCGCGGAAGAACGACCTGCTGGGCGGCTTGAAAGATCTGATTAGGTCGAAGTCGTCCGACTGAGCGAGGAGTTGTACAAACATACAGACGGAAAATATACACTTTGATATCCAGTAGTACAGCATCGCTGTATAATAGCCGGCAATTCCGGTCGCGTGCAACACATGTGGCACAGTAAGAACGCATTGCACAAAACACAGCACAATCTGCGTACCTAATAACGCATCGCCGGATTGCGCCTCCAAAACGGGGTAGCATCTCTTGTAGAAGTACCACATATAAGCAGCCTGCATTGCCAGGGTAACTGCAGATATCGTCCACCACGGAAATAATTCGCCAATAATCCGCCATGTTGTGCATACAGTATCTGCCTCGTTTTGAAACTGCCAATAGCTTACTTCCATACTCCATCCAACGGTTAAGTCAATAGAAGCGGTCACGTAGAATACCACTAGCGATTGTACCTCCTTCAGGATGATACCATTTCCAGACACCAGGAAGGCACCTGTAACATAATATCGAAATACTTCAACCGTTTAACTGGTATTATAGTTCGCCCTACTTTCTAAGCCAATCGCTCAGGCTGGACAGCATTGTGTTCCACATATTTCACTTATTGTTTACCCTCGTTTCTCGACCAATGAAAGAACCGCATTTCATCTCAATTACTCGCACATTGCAACGCTTTCGGCAATATCTATTAAATTAATCATTAAATGTTCAGCGCTATATTTAGAATTGAGTTTACGCCTTCAGGTTGTTGTTATCAGTTCACGAGACGCAAAGCATATTACCGCCCATCTACATGCCCACTGCGTGGCACGCCAATCACATACTAGTATAGCGATTCGAAATCATGTTTAGGGGCGGAGCTTCGCGACTGAGCTGGGTAAACAACAAATAAGTTATAGTTCGCATATTGAATTTTTAATAAACTAACGAACTATAACTATTACGTATACATTAAATAGTCTATATTAGATATCCTCTATGTACGAGGGGTGTTCATAAAGTACCGGGACAAGTCCTGTAAATTCCGTGTGTGTTGGGTTAACTGTTTGAAGAAAGGGCACACAATAATGATGATTGATAAATGCTACACGTGCACTCCTACCATATTCACAACATTAGCATAATCATAAACAAGTGTGACGTTACCAACGCAACGTCATCACACGACATACGACCCAACGTCAAAGTGATATTATGATATACCGTTTAATTAACCACATGAACCGAGTATCGTGAAATAATGCACAAGTGGTTGGGTCCTTATGAATAATGAAGGATGTGATAGCAATTGATATATTTGATGTAGCTTGATACGTAACAGTTATAGTTCACATACTGAATATTTAATAATTTAATTTCATAGCGAGCGCTAGCGCACGAATCGGCTAAGTACACGCGGGGACATGATGCACGTCACAGGAAATTCCGTCAACCTCCGATTATAAATATAGCTTTGCAAGTAGTGCAACATTTAATGATTAAATTAATAAATATGGGCGAAAGCATCATT